>JBBPCS010000386.1:13293115-13316377 GCA_037974645.1 Hollardia meadi
CCCCCCCCCCCCCCCCTCTATTTGTTGACATAGGATCTATAAATGTGGATCTGTTATGATGTTTTGGGTTGGACCTAGGGTTGGTAATCATTTGTGGAACGTTCAAATTACTGCACAATTCCTTAAGGCGTTCAGAAGCGTTAGAGCGCCAATCCAGATTAAAGTCACCTAGGATTATCATTTCTGAGTGGACATATTGAGAGAGTAGAATCTCACTAATGGAGCACCACCACTATAGAATTACTATATCCACATTAAATTTTCAGGGCAATAAATTCAAAACAATTAGGAATATTAATAGCATAGCGGAGCTGTCGCAGCAGTCAATAGCCACAATCTAACAGGAGGAAAGGGCCCGTATTTTAACTTTTTTATACAGAACGGGGAACAGAGGCGCAACAGTCCCGCCTTGCACAAGCTATTATACTGCTGTGCAGGGGACTGACTGTCTTATTGACTGCTAATAAATTTTGTTTTTTGTTTTATTAGGAAGTTCACAGTATGGTTGAACTAGTTCTTACAAGATTTACCTAAACAAAAGTCCAAACCGTTGATTTCTTCCAGGTTTTACTGATGTTTTCATGTTGTGAAGAAAAGTTTTGATAAAACCTGATAGACCTTTTAATCTGAATGTGCCATTCTTTGTGCAGCACAAGGAGCATATGGTGTGTTTAAAACAGCAAATGCTTTCAGGAATTGATTACAGGTTGAATCATACCTTTTGTTAGGCCGGCCAGCAATAGAACTAACAAACATTTCTGTATTACCAGCTTAAAGATTGTCACTTTTTTGTGTTGTGCATGTCAGGCATCTCCTGTTCGCTGCAGACGAGAATGGAAGCTGAAGGCTGACCTCTGGCTATCACCCTCCCACCGTCCTCAAGAGGAAACTGTAAAGACAGGGAGAGAGAGATGTAAGAATAAACAAATGATTCTCGCTCTTTGAAGATGTGAGGCAGCTGCGTCTTTCATGTGTGTTCCCGTAGAGGATCATACTCATGTGGACAATACATCTGATGATCAGAGAAATCTTCACTCAATGTGTTGGGGTTCCTGCAGCAGTTTAAGAACCAACTTTTGGAGTTATTCTCACCGTCAGCTTTATTTTGGAAGGTAATTATTACAAATTGGTCTCGTGATGCAAATTCAGCACTTGTCCTGGTGTTTCTGTTGCACTTCCCAGAGATCCCCTGTGAGTTAAACAGAGCGGGCAGAATTGTTGATGTTTTGTGCTTGAATTTTCTGTTGATGCAACCTCATTTTTTTGTGTTGTTGTCTTTCTCTGATCAGCCAAGATGGCTATCAGCACTCATCTTAAGACAGCAATAGTTCTTCTTGTGCTTTGGCAATGTTGGCTTGTTAGTCGGGCCAGCACTTTGGTCCAGACCACTGACTGTATATAAAGATGGACGACACGAGAGCTCCTCAAAAGTGAAGCCAAAACATCTCGATCGCCCCCTGGTGGTGGGCTGCAGTATAGGTCATAAACTCCTCCCCCTCAATGATATCAAGTAGGACATGCGCCCAACTAAACACTCAAACTACACCTCAAATACATTTTTCCCAGAGATGGTTCCTGTCTTTTAAGGTAGTTCTTATTCTTATGCTATAAAAACGGGGTGAAACATCATGATTGACAGCAGAACCCTGCTCGCGATTGGGTGGGTGTATGGGCAGGAAATCAAGACCCCGGCTCCGCTGCCCAGTCACTACTGTGCAGAATCTGGCTCCAAATGTGCAAGATGGCAGCGCCCGTATCCGGGATATTTTGCCTTAATTTTTTTACTTTGGAAGAAAGTGGAGACGCGAAAAACCGTCCTTGCGCCGCACAAGCCATTTGAAATAATGGGTTTCAAAGTGCAGCTGTGCTGTTGCCGCTTTGTGTCTGAAAGGGGATTTATCTTGCTTCTATAACAAACAGCAAATGTAAAATCTATCACTTTTTCCAAGAAAATACTTATAGCAAATGCAGACCCACACGCATAGCAAAGCAACAGTAGTCCGACCCCAATCCAGAAGACACTGTGTTCCTCCAGTTAACTCTTGAAAATATGCCCATTTGTAGCTGATAATAACAAAACTTTAAATCAGACACAGATCTGAGTCTGATCTCATGTACAGAAAAGTCCAGCTATGGGTCTCTGGACATTAGTGAAGTAGTGAAGCTATCGCTACTCTTGCAAAGGTCAGTCATAATAAGGCCCTCGCTGTCAGTGCCGGACCACCACGCAGACGAAACAGCATGTTTTATCATTTCAGAATCATTACATCTTTGAGTCAGACATGAGGAGGCAACACTTCAGAAGTGATTTTGTTTTGTTTTTTTCAAATAAACCACAGTTTTCTGTTCCTGTCACCCTCGCCTGTTCTTTTGCATTACTGTTCCAAATCATTTGCAGCTCATATAATAAAGAGATTTTCTGACTCATCAGTCATTGGGAACTGCAAAGGAAATAATGAAATGAGCATGACACTAAGGTGTTGGGATACAACAGGGAAACCCATAATTAGACTCTTTTATGTGAAGGGAAAAAATTAATTAGGCTTCTCATAAACGATACTGAAAATACAAAATTGCTACAATAATTAAGTTGTTACCCAATTGCTGTTCAGCCTCTTTTTTTGAAAATTGGTCTTGGTCGCTTTCTTGCTGAGAGTTAAATGAGAAGATCTATACCACTCTCATACCTGTACACTACATATGACGCTACGGCTTGTAGCTAGTTAGCTTTGTTTAGAATTAAGCCTGCAGGGAAAACAGCTACACTGTCTCCATCCAAATGTAATGAAAATCTGCGTCTTTCTTGGCCCAGGGCAGTGTCATCATGAGGAAGTTATGGCACCCAGGCAAGAAATAGTTTGGCACATAAGCCTGTAAAACCACAAGTTACCATTTTTATACATTGTTTACTATATATTGTATAATTCTTTTTTCTGTTTATACTGTATATTTTGTTTCTTGTACAGAAACAAGAGAGAACATATTTAATTAGTCAGCCTTACAGGTGCTGTTAGGCTGATTTTGTCTGACTTTGGACACAGGCAGGCTGGCTCTTTCCCCATTTCAAGTCCTTGTGCTAAGCTAAGCTAAGCTAACGGCTGCTGACTGCAGCTTCATTGCTGTACAGACACAAGAGTGATATCTTCTCATAGCAAAAAAGTTAATAGGCGTGTTTTCCAAAATGTTGAACAGTTCTTTTAACTTCAGTACCTCTGTGTGTCACCATCTAGTTTTAGAGATTTTTTTTTTGTCCAGTTGAAAGGCATGTGCGTCCTCAATTGTTTGGAAGGCAGGAAATTCGCAAAATTTTGAGAAACAGGATAGAATGTTTTCACCGCGCTGTGTCCTGCATGAATCCTGGTTGAAGTTTAAACTCCAAAACAGGAGCCCTCTTGAAACTATCACTGCTTCTATAGTGTTGCCACTTGAGTAAAATATAGTTTACTTTTAAGAAGACTTTTAGTCTGTAGAAACAGGACATCATTCCACCTGAATGATCAAACCTTTACAGAATTTGTATTTATAATAGAGTTATTTAATATTTCTTCCGCCACTGTTCCCTCCTCAAATATTGGCTGAAGTATGAATGTAATGTTAACCAAAGTGAAGTCCTTTTGGGGCTGAAGTGTTTCCGCACACCATTTAAATGGAGTTCAACAGCCCCAATGACCGTCATAAATATCACTACTAGCGGCACAAAGGTAACAGAAGGAGTAATAAAAAGCAAACAGAGTAAAACGCTACTGACACATTGCAGACTTTGAGAATATAGCCTCTAGTGTATTAAGTATCTCACAACGAGCGGCTGAAATGTCCTCGTTCATGTTGGTAAAACTGCTACGGAACACCACGAGAATGTGAAAGTTGTCCAGATAATTCAGTCAATGTTTTGTGAGGAATTTTCTGTACATTTTAGTGTCAAATCCCAGTGAAGCTGTAGATTACTCCATGTGAACTTTGAATCGTCAAAGACAAGATGCAAAATTCTACCCCTGACATCATGCCATGTCACATTATATTTATCTGGCAAGTATTTTTTCTAGATTTATCTTATTTATGTATTCTTTCTGCAGCATAATAGAAACTAAGGTCAAAGGAATTGTAAACATGCTCACTAGAATGTTATAGAAAATAGCTGTTACCACAGTATTTTGGCCCTTAATAGTTGTTACTATTGTAGGCTTTCCTCATTAATCTAAATTACTATATATCCTATATTTTGTGAAAAAATCAATTTTGTCATGTTTCCACAAAATTTGAGGCATTTATGTTATAGACCTTGCAAGCTGAAGACATGTATTCTAATCTCATTCTGGAAAAGTAGAGATGTTATTATAAATGTCAGTGGCTCCCCCTACTGGCAGACTATTAACCTGCAGGGCAAATCCAGTGGTGACTGTTGGAAAGTTATTTCCAATAGATTACTCTTCAACTAAACCAGCACCACACACAGAAAAAAAACAAAAACAATAAAATGCAGTAATTGACTTGGTACAGCTGTTCTGCATCAACTTTTCTTGCTAATTCGTTTTATATAAAATGTATTTGCAAACCAAAATAAAAAAGACTGCACTATTTGATCATGTATTGTTGGGACAGTCAAAGCACATTAAATATGATCTTAAAAATAACTTCATGTTGTAGTTTGAAACCAAGTCAACAGTCACGTGCAATGGGTATTTATTCCAAGGTATAAAATGTCATTTCCCTGAACACATAACTTTTAGTAAAGGATGATTTCTTCACTTGAAAAATGTACTGGACTTAAAGTTGGGATATTTCAATTTATGGACACATTTTTAAAGCCCTGATATAGTTCAAATCTGCCAGACTTCAACTTTTTCCAAATACCAGTGTACCAACAATAAAGAATTGATATGTACTTGACAGATGGCTCCACAGTGAGGCAAAAACTGCAGGATCAAGTGTCACTTGATCACTGCAGCAGATAACACTAACACTTAACACATTTTTAACTGCTATAAACAAATACAAAACACTGTAGCAGAAGGTTGCAATAAGTACTTAATTTTTCATTTTGATGTAAAAAAAAATTGAACTTTTAATACATCACTATCCTTGTGCAGTTCAAAATATTACAGTAAGTCAAAAGGAAAAAAGCACCATCTCACATTTAGCTGTTAACCTATTTTGCTGTCCAAAAAAAATCTCAATAAAAACTTGTATTATAGTAAATATTGTAACTTCAAGAAAATAACCACAAAACAAGTTTTTTTTTATATATAAAAAATGGTTTTAACAATTTCTTTTCAGTATAAAACATTACAGAGTCCCGGGCCAATCAAACAAATTCACTGTAACCATTTGAAATAATCATGAACTCCGCCGTCAAAAGTTCTACAATAGCATACAAAGGATTTTTTTTTGACATTGAGGGGTTTTCTGTATTTTTTTTTTCTAGTTATGGGAAAATATTACAAACACAAAGCCTAACAATCACTCTTCTTTTGCTATAATATTAATAAAAAAGAACAAATGTGAACTTCTGGTCCAATCATAGCCCAAGCCCCTAAATATCTGGTCAACATGGCATCTATGCAGTCTTCTGCTGGCCCTTCTTCCCAATGAGGGATTTGTGGATGTGGGGAATGACACCTGAAAAACAAAAACAAAAAAACTTTGGTGAGATTAACTGTTGCATGAAAAGGTAGCTGTGATCTGCAGAAAAATATTTCTAGGAAGCAAGTATGCACATGGGGGACAGAATTCATCTTGTTTGTTTGTGAAACTGTCAACTCACCTCCTCCAGCAATTGTTGCCTTGATAAGGGAGTCCAACTCCTCGTCACCACGGATGGCCAGCTGCAAGTGACGGGGAGTAATACGTTTCACCTTCAAGTCTTTGGAGGCATTGCCCGCCAACTCTAGTACCTGTGAACAAAAACAACCACAAACAGACATTGTTGCAAACAGCACTATCTGAGACAGAAACACTGTATGACATCCAGTGCCACTGTTAATCACAAACATTAACAAAATGGAGAAGGCTTACTTCAGCAGTGAGGTACTCAAGGATTGCAGCACTGTACACAGCTGCTGTGGCTCCTACACGACCGTGGCTGGTTGTGCGAGTCTTCAAGTGCCTGTGGATACGACCCACTGGGAACTGGCAGGAATCAGACACAAGACAGTGGTTAGAGTAAAACAAATGAACAAACACTCTGCAATCAAGGCAGGCAGCTCTTAAGGAAATTATGCAGTAACGCCACAAATGGCCATATGAAGATTGAAAGACATTCACCTGCAGCCCAGCCCTCTGGGAGCGGGACACTGCTTTTGCCTTAGCTTTGCCACTGTCTTTCCCTGCCTTGCCACCAGCCTGCATGGGGTAAAACAGAACAATACAGCATTAACTTAAATCTGACAAGATAAGAAAAACTGAGGCAGAAATGTGTTTGCTGTAGTGTTTGGATTTTAAGCAAGATTAAGCCCTGCATATCAAAACATATTTTTTCAATTAAGTTAGCCAGCAATGGACCCCACAAAACCAATTAGTGTATCAAACGGTTAAAATACAAAAAGAAAATTCAATAATCAAGTCAACATGAAACGGGCTGTATTGTCAATGGGTAACGTTAAAGATACTCGATTAAACTAGTATCGCTTTCCCGCCAATAAAAATAGAACATAATAAAAAGGGGACAACAGTAACGCTGAACGTTATCAGAAATTGCATGCATAAAACCTGAAAATAAACCGATTGAGTTGAGAAAACTGACAGACCCATTCCGACAAAAACAAGGGATGGTGTTAGCGGGCTGCTGCCACTGACCCCGCGGCAAACAGAAAACAGACGCGCCGCTTTAAGACAGCCAGCCTCTTGAGATTTCATTCAAGAATTCCGACAGGAAAAAAGTTTGCCACTCAAAGTAAACTGGGCGCGTAGGAATCACACCGCCAATTTTACTTAATTCACTTGCTAACAGACTCGTAGAGAAAGACTTACGGTCAACTGACGTTAGCAGTTAACCAGCCGTTAAGCTAATGAAATACCCAACTTAGCTTTCTAATGGTTGCTAATCCACATTTTAGAGAGGCTAAGTTACACCGAAACACTCTGATATGAATCCAGGTTTATACATTTAACGAAGCACTCCATTTCTACAGAGGATTAAATATACGGGGGAAAAACAAATCACAGCAAATATAGTGATACCTTAAATGGAAAAGCAACAAAAATCGGACTTCTCGCGCTAATGGTAATGCTAACTGTTAGCTGACAGTTAGCTCTTTAGCAGGCTTTTTTACCACACATTGTCGAATTTCCTCAGTTCAAATTCAAAACAGCACCTTATACCGATGCACATTAATTGCAGCACAAATATATCGATATCCCCTGTAGTGCATTTAGCATTAGCTGAAGCGCACATACCATTTTCCGTCTCGTTATTTGATTGTAGAACTGAGTGGATAGCAAACAATTTGGCTCCCGAAAGCAGAGAAACAATAAACCCTTTCGGAAATCTTTTGCTTGAGACCCCTCATGGGAGTCAAGAAAGCCAATCAGAGTATGTGTTGTTACTTCGAATCTCTGTTTCGACCAATCGCCAAACGGCTTGCAGAAAATGTACCCATCCCCCCACAATAAGATCATCGTGCCTGCCTTTGCGCACGAAACCAACAAGTAGGCGGGACTATGAGTGGAGTGTCCTTCCAGGGGCATCCATCCCCAAAATGTACAAACTACAGAAACCCATAGGAATTTAATCCCGAATTTCAGTACAGGGGACACTCATTACTTCTTCAAATACATATACTTTCGTTCTGACCGCAACACTGAAACTGGTTCTGGCAAGAGTAAATTCATCGAATGACAAATTACCCGTTGCGGATACTCGGTAAACATAACTGTTAGTTAGACTGACATGGAGAGCTGTTATGGATTGTAAATACAATATGTACTCGAATGTCATCCAGAGGGCGGTTATGTTTAAATGACAGGCAGGGTAATTGGCCAATAAAAACGCAAGCCCTCTTGCTATGCTGTAATTGACAGCCGAGGTGGCCAAACAGAGCTCAGCAGCTACCGTCCGGTTTCCTCTGCGAGCTCGGCAAGCAAGGGGGGGGTGGGGGTCAAAGATACGCAGAGAAACGGGCTGCTGGTGGCGAAGATGGCGGATGGGGACAGTGGCAGTGAGCGCGGTGGCAGCAGCGGCGGCGGAGGGGGAGGAGGAGGCGGCGGCGGGTTTCAGCATTACCAGCGGGACTCGGAAACCCAAGAGCTGGCCTCGAAGCGGTTGGACATTCAGAACAAACGCTTCTACCTTGATGTGAAGCAGAACGCCAAAGGCCGGTTCATCAAAATCGCCGAGGTCGGCGCCGGGGGCTCGAAAAGTCGGCTGACCCTCTCGATGTCAGTTGCGGCAGAGTTCCGCGACTACCTGGGGGATTTCATAGAGCACTACGCCCAGCTTGGGCCTAGCACCCCGGAGCAGATCGCTCAATCTTCCGGTGGGGATGACACCGGGCCTAGACGGGCCTTGAAGAGCGAGTTCCTGGTGCGTGAGAACCGAAAATACTACCTCGATCTGAAGGAGAACCAGCGGGGTCGGTTTCTCCGGATCCGACAGACCGTCAACCGAGGCCCCGGTTTCGGAGTAGGAGTGGGTGGCATCCCCGGGGCTGGCATGCAGGCCGGACAAACCATCGCACTCCCGGCCCAGGGCTTAATAGAGTTCCGTGACGCCTTGGCCAAGTTGATAGACGACTACGGGGGAGATGAGGAGGAGTTGGCCGGTGGCGGAGGGGCCGGGGGCTACAGTGAGCTTCCGGAGGGCACCTCGATCATGGTGGACTCCAAGCGCTTCTTCTTTGACGTGGGATCCAACAAGTACGGAGTTTTCTTACGGGTGAGCGAAGTGAAGCCCAGCTACAGAAACTCTATAACAATCCCCTTCAAGGCGTGGAGTAAGTTCGGGGGAGCTTTCAGCCGCTACGCCGAGGAAATGAAAGAGATCCAGGAGCGACACCGGGATAAGATGTACGAGAGGAGAGCCGGAGAGGAGTCGGAAGGAGACGACGTGGACGACGATTGATGGAGAGGTGGCTAATGTACTTGTGATGAAGCTGACAACATGATGCAAAGCCTGGCGATAAACAGAGAAAGAGAGAGATAGGAACGACTATTTTGTGCATGACGAACCGAACTTGAAATGCTAAAACAACGGATTAAAATTTAAAAAAGAAAGTATATTTGACTGATAAATTACTGTCTATATAAGAGAATCATGTTCTAAAGTTTAGGTGGATGTTATAGCTAAATGAGTGCGGACTGCACAAGTCAGCTCCTGTATGAGATTCCCCATTGATTATAAAAAAATTGTTTATATATATCTATTTATATATATATATATGTGTGTGTCTATATCTATATATATATATATATATATATATATATATATATATATATATAATCTCACACATGTAGCCCAGCAAATTAAGTTTGACAGTGCTGAAGACACAGCAGTAGGCTGCCAGTCCCAGTCCCACTTCCTGGTTAATGTCCAATGGTGGTAAGACCTCACCTGACGCCGACCTGTAGTCCGTGATAATAATAAGGAAGTGTGACATACTCATACCAGCAGGTGCACAGTGGGAGTGAGACAGAGTGCCTGCATCACTCACCATGGCTGTGTGTGTTTTTGTCAGAAATGACCTGTAAAGGACGGCTTAGCCAGACAGATCCACAACACCTGGAGCCACAGTCTCAGCTATAGGGGGACATCCTTGGCATCGCAGGATATCCACTCGGCCCAGCGAGGTCCCTGGAGAGGACCTGTTACAAGCACATGACTCATTTGGATTCTGTGGACAATTCAAATGAGTCCAAATGACCTCCCCTCTCTTCATTACTCCCTTCTCTCCACTCTCCCTCGTGGGCCAGCCCTCAGGTGCTAACCTCCTGCTCCAATAGCTGAAATGTGGTGAGGCCTGCTCATGCGTGGCTTCGTTTGACTCAGTATATTTTGGGGTATATCAGCATCACCTGTGCCTGTGCGTCATCCTCAAGAGGTTTTGGGTGCAGAGCTGGTCAGCCAGTTGCTGCAGCCGAGATGTCTGTGGCAACTGATGATGTCTCGTATGATGCAGGCCCACGTCTGACCCCTGTGACCTATTTATCAAATGGGACACGGTAAGCTCAGGCCTCTAGCACTGGTCACTATTTGTCAAGTTAATAGCTTAATATTACCAGGCTTGAGTTATGGTCTCAAGGGAATTTACCTTGTTGACTTATTTAGAGTGCGACATTTGGATCCTTTAATCTTGAACTCAGACCATTAATGACTGAAGCACTATTCAGTCTGATTGTAAGAAAAATTAGGTGCTTTTGGAAAACAAAGCCTGCGGTAGGGTGCTGTACCTAAAAAAAAAAAAAACATATACTGGAAGAGATTTACTTACTAAAAAGATCAAGTATAGATATAATTATTTTTCAAAAGAGATATATTGAAATATGTCTTAGAAATATGAGACATTTATTAGATAATGCTGCCTAAAGTGGCTTATTTAAAACACTAAACTTGGATGCAACTGTCCAGGGTGATATTTCATACCTGCTTTTTTCCTAACATTTCTGTTATTCCTTAGAGGAAATTAAGAAGAGTACAACAAATTGATAACACAGTATGTAATAGCAATTTCTAGAAACAACTTCATTGAAGTAGTTTGTCAGCAAACACTCAGCACTCTAGTTCACTTTACATAGCATCGAGTTGTCCCCTCGTTTCAGTACAACCGTTTAACCATGTTTTATCATAAACTGGCTTTCCATCAGTTGCCATATGACGCAAACATAAACACCTGCAATCATCAACATTTTGTCTTTAGTGCTCCTTTTAAAAATATGACTTTTTTTTTTTGCATGCCTGCTCTTCCGCGGAGCTGCCTTGTGTTCTTTTCTTTTGCATATTCTGATTGATGTATGATGGTATTTAGCCATGTTTGAGAGCGGTTTCAAGTTTTATTTCTCGCAATGAAAAAAAACCAATGGAAAAAAAGTTTACGTCCCAGCCTAATAATAATTTTTTTTTTTTTTTTTTAAGCCACAAAGTTCCCGTGCTTTGGGGAATGTCACTTTCATTGTCCCACTTCCTGTGGTGTGTGAACCTCTCGTTGAATTTTACTTTACCCACTTCAACACAACAAATGCAGAAATGCCATATGAAAATAAAAAATAAACACCTGGGAGCAATAGTTTTTTTTTCTTTTCTATTGATATAAATATACTATATATAATATTACACATGAGATTGAACTACATCCTTCTTCCTGTACTGTGTTACGTGAAATGGCAGCTGTTTCAGTCGTGTGTTCTGCTGTAATATTCTACCAAGTTCCTTTCAAAGAGAAATAAAAAAGATTTTTGCTCAGGAGAGGTGTGGTTTTTCTGTCCTCCCAGTTCAGGGTGGAGCTCACCCGCAACAAAGCAAACAAAGATGGAGGAAACTTCTCATCACAATTTCTCAGAATTTAATGAGACATCTATTAATTGCTTGATTTGTCTGACCCAACAGTCCAACTGTAAAACATTAATATATATTTACATTTTAAGGAAGTGGAATCATAAACCGATGTCTAACTTGTTGCAGATTCTGTCAACTGACTTGAAAGCTAATCGACCAAGGATTCCAGCTGTGTATCAGTTAAGTATCAGTAGCTGTCTGATGTGAAGTAACTGTACTTTGCCACAAGTGCCTCCTTCGACAACAAAAGAGAATTTATCAACCAGGAGTGTATTCCCACATATGTTATGAAAATCCAGTGAAGAAACGGGCATTTCCACATTATTTGGTATAAGCAACTTACTTAAATTGTAGGCTAATATACCAGCTGATTCCCTGCAGTGGAAGAAGTATTGTGATCTTAAGTAAAAATATTTTTGTCTATTATCTTTTGCAGAAAACGTCCTGCATTCCAAAACTAAGTATCAAAAGTAGAAATCATGTTTATGCATAGAAATGTCCCTAAAAAAGGAATTGATCCTTCACCCAAGACTGTTCATCAAATATGATCTCATCTGTATTAGAAAACACACCTGTGATTAACCACACGAAGAAGAAGAGAAATCTGTATGGTGCTTCACGTGAAGGCCTACAATGTTCTCCTCTTCTATAACAATCCCTGTCTTAAACTGAAAAGTTGGAGTCGCATATTGAGACACCTACTGCTACATCATTACATTAAACTAAACATCCAGGAAGCAGGGCCGACCACAGGCTGCTGTATCCTCCCAGGTTTGCCCTGAAAGCTAAAAATACTCTGCCATATACAGACATGGTGCAGGTCAACAGGGCAACATGTGAAAGGCCTGACGGGGTGGGTTCCACTGTGCAGTTTTATTTTAGAGGCACTGAAAATGATCCAGCTGTCTGCAGTCTGTCAACTCCCAGACAGAGGAAGGATGATTCTGTTGGTTGTTCAGGTGATGACAAATGAATTCATAGTGCACTCAAAATTATACCTGCCCGATCACAAAAGCCAAGCAAAAGACGGTAATTTGACATGCTGCATTTTACCTCTTTTTTTTTTTTTACATTTGGTTCCACCCACTGTTCACACATGTTCTCTAATTTCACATCCAAAATGCACTAATGCAACCAAAACTGCAGATACAGAAACACAACAGTGATAGTCAGCCCTGTCTTTGGCCACAAGTTGTAATCCACATCTTTCTGCCAAGGAATGAAATTAGTTTCCCAATTAGGAGTTAATGCATTTTTGTTTTTATTAGTTCTTTTTTTTTTTTTTTAGATGTAGGAGAATGTAGCAAAATTGCGATCTAATTTACAGTAACTTTGTGTTAAGTTGTTTTGCATGTAAATGTAACCGTTTTGACAACATTAGGTCGCGATATGGAGAAATAATACA
Organism: Hollardia meadi; assembly: GCA_037974645.1. Lineage (NCBI taxonomy): Eukaryota > Metazoa > Chordata > Actinopteri > Tetraodontiformes > Triacanthodidae > Hollardia > Hollardia meadi. The sequence continues at coordinate 13,306,003 of JBBPCS010000386.1, forward strand.
CAGTCTCGATTGGTTGGTTGAGTTTGAGTTGGGGGAAAAAAAATGAATGAATTTTTGAAAGATGTGGTCATTGAATGTATCTTGTGCCACAGACATGAAAAGTGATCCACAGTTTAGTCCACACGACTTCTGTTGTGCTGATTGTGGGTGTTGAACAAGTGAACTGAGAAAAAATAAGTGTATGATGCCATCAGGTGACACTTTGTAGAGTTGCACCACTGACACTGACTGACTTCAGTGGCCTAACTGACGTCTGACTTGAGATGTTTTATTAAAATCAGTTATAGTTGAATGCAGGGGTGCCATCAGAAAATCATAAAATGTGTCCATATGTCAGTAAAAGCTCTCATGGCTGCAGTACCAGTATCCTGGTGATAAGTAGTGGAGTACAAAAATGGCAAGAATTATTCATGAGACATTTATTAGTGGCAAAGCATTTATGTAAATAATCTGATTATTTATGGCTTATCTGACCCTAACAATTTATAGTTTTTGATGATTAGTTTAGCTCTTCCATATAAAGCAGCTCAACAAGTTGTTTCTTAACATCATCCATACTAGGGGTGTGATAATACACATAATATTGTTTAAATAATCCACACAGATTTGAGACTATTTTGTTGCCACTTCACTTCTTCATCAAGTGTAATTGTTCTTTTTGAATGCTTTTGTACAGTTAAGTTTACAGACTCTCTCTCGACTCTCCAAAAAAAGAGACAAAATACACAATGAACAACCTGACAAAAACATATTTTAAAAAAATATTTTATATTGATATTGCAATGGGGACTAGCGGTGCATGTTACCAAATAAAATTTAAATGTATGTATTGTCCCTATATTTATTAATACTGGACATTTAGTTGAGAACCCCCACAGCAACAGAGCCTTCAAAAACTTCAGTTTTTCAAGTATTTTTGATTTTTCACCTATAGCTAACATGTTAGCAAAGTTTGGGCCACGTCTGTGTCCCATTGGAGTTGTGTTTCTGGCCACCGGACGAATATATAAAGCAAACTTTTTTGTCTCATCGCTGTGAATTGAGAATAATGTCCTTATTGGATGATTCATGATAATTCTGTGCATTGCAGCGACATTATGGTTAAGGGTATAGGGAACAATTGAGGTTATGGGTCATAAATATAAATAAAGTTTAAATTTAACAGGCATGTCTGTGACAGAAACTCTGGCCTCTCTATTCACCACCCGACCACCACAACCTGAAGCTGCAAATATGCTTCATAAAAAGTGTTTATCTTACCGTTGAATACCTTTGGAAATCCTCTTCCCACACACCTTTCAGATGCCAGATTAGGGGGAGGCTGTGTCCAATCAGTCCAATTAATTTCTGTGAGAAAGTAACCAAGGTTTGAACTCTCTAGCTCTCTTTTTTTTTTTTAAATTCTCAACACACATATTTCTGTCACTTTTCCCTTGAACAGTTGAGTTGAAGACAATGAATCTCTTCCAGGAGAGACTGTCTGAAAACATGCAGCATTATCTGCATGTTTAAACAATATCATGAACAATATCCACCTTTGAGTGTGGCCGTTTGTAAAAAAAAAAAATAAAAAAATAATGATAATCTGCATTGACACTGAAACTTGGCACTGGATTTAAATTGTGACGTGTGGATATGTGTCATTTAGTGTTAATTAAATATAGTACTTATTGGAGCTTTTGTAGATAATTGAGCAATTTGCAGTGAACGTCTATACGGGCAAGCAAAGTTGTGTGCTGTGGGGAAACAACCTGCTTGTTTGAGGTTTCTGGCTTGTTGGAAGAACTAACTTAATAGAATAATACATGATGAGTTTGAGTAACACCACCTTCATCAGATGAGGCGTTACTTGCTGCAGACCTGGGAGAACATGTGCTCAGAGAAATGCTGAAATCCTAATCGACAAATGTAATGTAATGCAGTTTCACAACACTGCTTCGTGTGTCTGGGTGGGTTTCAAAACATCAGTATTTTTCATGAGCCTTGGGAATGGGAAGTGACATTAAGTATCACAGCCAACATGACGGCAGGGCTGTGTGGAAACTGACTTGTGAACTGATGCCCCATCAAATTTCCACAGTTTCCCAATCACATTTAGAAAGATGAGAAACATTTTGACATGTAAACGAGTGCGGCTGTGCTTGCAATAAGGCCTTTGTCGAAGCTTTAACGTGGCAACCACAGTAGACAGGGAGCAAATGAGTGACCTTCGAGAATCTTCTGCATGCATCAGCCTTGCAACAAAGCTACAGTTTGGATCTACGAGCCATCAGCTGCAGCGTACCATTACAGTTTCAAAACTGTTGCATGTTTTTAAAAGGCTTGTGGAATCTCTGATATTTTACCACAGTGCCATCAATACGTTCCTTGATCGACGGTGGCTTGTGAGGACGATCCTCTGCTCCGTACTTCACTTTCTCTACTAAGCCTCGTGATTAATTTCCCCTTACGTGCACACTCACACACAGATGTTTTCATTCACTTAAACGAGCCACGCCCCTTCCTCCTTGCGTTACACGCAGCCTCATCTGAGCGCTGACTGATGCAAAATGAAGAGGCACAGAGAACGAATGCGTGTGAGTGAGTGAAAGAGAGGACAGCTCAAGGGCACGTAATACCACGCTGAGCCGGGTGCCAGTGAAAGAGGGGATTATTTCCCATGGCCTTGGCGTCCTAATGGCCTGCTCCAGAGATGTGAGCCACACTAAGCTGCCCATGCATCGCACTGAGCAGGAGTGAGAGGTGGTAGGCTATGAGGTGGTGGAATACACCGGGTACCTATCGCCCTGCCTCCCTCAACCCCACGCACTCAGCTAAGTGCATCCATACTGTAATGCATGATGATGCAAGATGTTAGTGGGTACACAGTAATTGGAGAAGTGAGAGAGTTTCAGAGCCAATCACATCAAGGTTCATTTTGTTTCCCACACATCGATCCTCACACTTTCCAGAAAGTAGCCTATATCAAAAACAAAAACAAGTCAGTAAACTGAAAATAATATTAAATAGATTCGAATTTTGGTAATATTTGATTTATTATTTTTTTTAAAGTTCAGTTAAGTTTAGTTTCAAAACTCTTCACATAATCAGCACAACAGAAACCAATGTGTGCTATACTGTGGATCACTTTTCTTTGCTGTCACATCGAAACCAACACCGAACAAAACTAAACTAAAACTAAAATGCGTTAACTCCTAGTTGGGACACTGAGCACCAAATTTCATTCCTTGATTACCTCGATTAAAGACTTGGGCGAGGTGAGAAAAAGGGGGAAAGGTGAGGCAGAATCCAAAAGGCTTTTCCTTCTACCCTACCACTCAACATTCCTCAACCCACTTGAGGACATCTTGAAAAGTGGTTATGGAAAATGTATGACCACCAGCCAGAGACGTTCCCATGAATGCTGGAGATCAGAAGATTTCCAGGGATGGATCAGATGTGCAAAAAGATTATTTTCCAGGTGTATCGCAAACATGATGTTGACGAAGACGTCGATAGATGCCAAGATAGGGTTGACCAGCACTTCAGCTATCCTATAAAATTAAGTGAATAATATGTATAATTTTGGATTACATTACTTACTGTATATATACTGTGAGGCAATATAATCCATGCAATAAAGAAATTACCTAATTTTTGTTGCAAAGGAATCTTGGCTGATGCTCAATAAATAAAATATACTTTTACAAAGACAATAGTGACAAATTGTAACTGTTGGCAGAAGTTAATGTATTGGACTTCTTATGTCACAATGTTAATTAAACTTGGCTTCTGCACAATAAAAGATTTGATTTTGAGATAAAAGATTTTTTGCTCCAGATGGCTGTAAGTTCATATTTCTAAAATGTTGTCAACATGGAACACACTTACAGCTTTCAAATTTCTGTGTGTGTTGTTCAAATGGACTCTTTTTACACTATAGACTGCTGAACTCTGGGAGATATCGTGTGAGGTCACGTGACCTGGAATCAAAGGCAGCAAATGATTAGATCCAAATCAGGGTTTGAAATTCAGGCCGCCGTATTGTGATTCAACAAACAACAACAACAACAACTGCTGATTTTGAGCTCGTTACGACTTTTGCTGAGAGTTTCACAACCATGAATTCCCAAATATGAGTTTGACAGAACTTGAAAACACCATCCGGAATGAGAAAGTCATCAGCTGAGTATTTTTGACATTTCATCAAATTACTCAATCAAATTGACTTTTGTCAAGTCAATTTCATTTATATAACCCAAATCCACAAATCACAAATTTCCCTCAGATTTGAGGAGATTTGCAATCTGACACCCTCTAGCATGAGAAAAAGGGAAGAAACCTGGCCACACAGGCCACTAGCTTGCTATCTCTCACAGTTCATGCTTAGAGCCTTACACACACAATAGGCCTTTCATCGCAACAGGCAGTGTGAAGTTTTACCACACCTCGAGGCAGATTTGCTGTCCAAAATCATTCAGTAAGATTTTTTTCCCCAGATTTCTGTGAGCTTTCAGAGAAAGTTGTGTCTAAGACTAGTTACTGACACAGTTGTCTGAATTTCTCATGCCACGTTAATGTCACAAAACACTATCCGACAGGGTACTTTATAATACAGAAGTGCCTGAAAACCAGGGAAAAATGTGGATCCATTATATGAGCAAAAGGTACTTAAATCGCAATTTAATGGATATAGTCCCATATTGTTAACGCACTGCATTTTTTACCCTAACATTAAGTAATGTATAATTTCGCAAGTAATAAACATGAGATCCTTCCCATCATACGACATGAACGTGGCATTAATCTGTTGTTCTCTATAGCAGCACAGGTTGTTGTTGAGCTGAACATATACTATATGTGTGTGTGTGTATATATGAGTAATGTATATGTATATGAGTAATGTTTATAATGCATAAAGGCAAATATTCAACAAAGTAGAGTGATTTTGCTCAAACCAACACGCAAAATAACCCTTTCTGAGATGCCCCAAGTGTTTCAATTAAGTAGAAGTACTCCCAGGCCAGTGTGTTTCTATAGACCATGTGTCAGAATAGGGAGGAGTAAGAGGGGTGACTCTCTGCATCGCTCGAAGGGTTTTCTGTCCTGCCGGCTTTCCTGCTTGATAAAATCCATCAGAAACCTCAAAAGAGAGGCAGAAAAAGTAAAGGAAATAGATCAGAGAGGACGGAGCTGTTGGTGGAAAGTGTGAGGTGACCGACCAGATTGCACACATCAAATCTGGACCTGAACAGTCGGGGATCCCTTGCCTGCTGAGCAAATATCTTACAGTGGTGAATGAGGAGCTTCTGAGCTATTTTTAGCCAGTGTTGCCATGTGTGAGGAATGTTCTCTGCTGCACGCTCAGGCAAACTACATTTTCTACGCATATGACACAGCGTCATCTTAATCCCTCGAATGTAGGAAATGATCAGCTCGATTCCAGAGGCCTGAACTGCTGGGAAATGCAGCAAACACACACACACACACACACACATGACTTTTTTTCTACTCTTCTTCCTTTCTTTGTGCGCTTAATTGTCATAAAAGTTCAGAACTGAAAGCTGTAAAAGTGATCAGGGCAGACTCATTATAGCTTTTATTTTGCATATAAAATGATGTTTCTATCTTTTTCCCCCCAGTTTTTAATGTTTATTTATTTCATCCTCCATATCAGGAAATATTAACATTCCTTCCCAACATAACACAATAACAACAACAATAATAATAATAATAATAATAATAATAATAATAATTGCAAAGGTACACTGAAATTAAAGCACCCTTTCAGAAAAACACAAAAATATATATTACAACAATAATATATTAATTTTATAAAATTATCCTCTTGTGTTGAAAAAATGATGTTGCTATTCAACAGTATAACAGTATAAAATAAACCATGACTGTCCTTGGCTTCCAAGGAAATATTCCAAAAAACACACAAAATAAACAAAACAAAAAACAAGGCAGCCATAGCTTTCAATTTTGAGAAAAAATAAGCCTAAGCCAACTCTGCCACAAATTCCAGCAATACTCAGATCATTTTCTATGCAAAGAAAAGGTAAAGATACTAGCATCTACAATCAAAAAATTAAAATAAAAAAACTCCATAGAGTTGAAAGATACAAGCCAGCTCATTCTGCCTAACATTTCAGCATCCCCTTTACATTATGTTAACGAAACTCTGAAATAACTGCAATTCATTGCAAAACCCTAAAAGGGAAAGTACTTGGGTTTTGGGGGGGGTTTTTTTTAAAAGGCCACCGGTGTTACTAATGCTGGTTTCCCTGCTGCAGTCACTCGTGATGCCCCACAAACATTAGACAGAGTGGCAATACCACATGAATGCCACATGTTAGCAGCAGAGATCAAGCAACTGCTAACTGGCAGCTTGCAGCACTCAACCACTTCACCTCACCAGCACTGAAAGAAGCCACTGAGGGTCAAAACTCTGAATGACTCAGTGGCATCAGTACTGGACTGGTGTTAAAGATTTTCAGAGAAATCTCTAAAAAAAAAAAAAAAAAAAAAATTAATTATCTATATGGTGCACCACCGTTTATTCTGCTTTGAAGGCAAAAGAGCCTCAGAACTGCTTTTGGGGGGAAAAAACCCCTGGTGAACACAGCATGCCAATGGTCTAAACCATGTTGTGGATATATAATGTCAAGGTAGTTTTGAAATACTTGTATTATTGTTCTGCTTTCATGATATGTCTCGGTGTGTAAGAATAATGCTCCACATCCTAATATATAGCTCTGATAAAAGAAGGCTTTTTCAAATTAATTTGATGAACTATGTGGCTCACAAAGTAACGTTTGGCTTCACCCTCTCACAGACTGTGCCAGCTTTGCTTTTTTTCCAGAATGCCAGGAAGATACACAGGAGTGTTTCCAACAAAGATATCACATGGTTGTAGAACAAGAGCAACTTGACTTGCTACTACAAAGTATGTAGTATCAAGTATCATTGTTCAACTGAAAGGCCTTGTTAGTCTACTCAAGTGTTGGGTCCTGTGAGTTCATGGCTCTTACAGGAGGTAAAATTAGATTATTTTTTTTCAGGTGCACCGTAAACTTGACTGTTAAAATGCAACTTCTTCATATGAGCAAATGTCTGTTTTGGTGCCCTTGATTTATTCCAGACATTTATCATTTAGAAATAATTTATTGAATTAGATATACCGAAACACAAAGGGCTCAGAATGGCCTGCATGACTTCCTATAAGCATTTAACATCAGTGAATCCCGTGCTGTACTGCTACTCTGAAAAGGACTCAGGGAGTGAACAGTGATAAACAGTCATAGTAACAAATACTTGGAACAAGATTATAGAATCATGATAACCAGTAACTTCTCCCTGAACTAAGGGAGGAATCCAATGGCAGCTGTTGTTTTTGCTGGCCTACATCCACACAAGTTTTCATCCTGCTGCAGCAAAGCAAAATGAAAAGTAGTCATGGTGTGGTCGATGGTCTATGTTTCCCACGTAATTTGTTTAACGTAATGTCAATGTCAGGTGACGCAGTATTAAAAGTGCAAAAGGCTGGGGTGGTAAAATGGGTCAAACAATTGACCCAGGAGACCAGAGTTCCCGTAGCTCACGTGACTAAGCCAACGAAGGTCAAATGACGAAAGTCACCTGACTTTGTTTTTTTACGACTAAAACGAAAATACGGACGGAGTGAAATGACGCTAGACAAGCATAAAATGCATGAAATGACACAAAAGAAGTATCCTTAATAGTAACATGCTGTTAATACGCCATTCCATGAGATCATGGAAAATGAATAATGTTAAAGTAAAAAATAAAATAAAACTTGTTAATAAAACCTCTCCAAAACAGTTTCAACAAAAATATGTAACCTTCATGGTTGTATAACTCATTTATGCATTATTATACCGTCATTACCTTTAGCTAGGTGGACACAATAAACTGTCAACTGAGTGTATTCCCAATATTTTACTGGCAACTTTTCTGGTATGTCAAGTTATTTAAGTTTTATAATATTAAATGATTGTACACTTTTTAATCCCTGGAGGGAAATGTGTATTCTGCTTTAAACCCAGCCTAAATATTTAAAAGTGCTGTGCAGCCACGGTCAGAATTAATGCAGAATTTGACATTTTAGTATTATGTCATCCCAACACCTGAATATTAAAATCTATTTTTATACCAGTGCCACATTCAGAATTGGCATGACTTTGTTTTCTCCATGTTGGAGTCGGTACAGTTTGTAAAGGGTAAGAAGGGTAAACATCCTGTTTGTTTAATCATGTGGAAACCTCCTCCATAGTAAATACTTTATAGAGGAAAATCACTTGTTACTTTCCTTCATCCTCACAGAGGTGACATCAAGGTGACCCATTACGCCTCTGTGGTAACCATTTCAAAGGAGGTATGACAGATTTACCTGTTAATCAGGTTGTAGGTTTCATCATTGGACAAAGAGAGAAAAGCATCAACCTACCAAAGATTATTCAAACATATACTATACAAATATAGGGTGTACAGGAATGGTTGCAATGTGAAACACTAAAATCCTTCAAGATTTTAAGAAATAATCAAGCATTGGCATTCATTTTCTGAAGTAATTGCAGTCTTAAAATTATTTTGTCAAAACATGTTTTCATATATAGTGTGGTTTAGGTCCATAGTATGTTGTAAAGTGCTGGAACGCCCTTTGTCTGTGTGGTTAAGGCTTGGTATTGTCAGGGTGCAAAACTGACTTAGTTAGGTTTAGGGAAAGATCATGATTTGGATTAAAACGTGGCTGGTTAAAGTTAGGGAAACATTATGGTTTAACCCTCATGTTGTTTTCTTCATGTCCTGGGAACAGCAAAAATGTTCCTGGACCAATTTGACATGGTGCATGTTTAATCATCAAAAAGTAGTCAGAAACCAAAAAAATCCCAACAAACATAGTTTGACACCATTTCTAGCAATTGAATCAATATTTAGTGCACTGGTGTTATACACCTCTCACAGACCATGGTTCCATTTGGATAATTCACTAATTGTTCATTAAAAAATATATCTTCAAACTTTTTTATGTTCATTGGAAAATCCTTGGCATAAAATAAATTAGTTTTAAATAACATTAGATTTGTAAAACTTTCTCTCTTTTTCAAAAAAACATTTTTAAACTTTCTTTTAACGGGGTGATAAACAGAAATGAGACACCTCCTCTGTTCAGGGTCCAATTGACCCGTTAACTTAAAATCAAGCCAAATGAGTCACAAGGATTTGTATTGAAAGTAAATTTTATTTATGCAATGTTTAGAATATTTAGAACCAAATGAACTAAAATCAACAAGAGATGAGCAATATGTATGAGGTGTGTGTATGCATCACTGTGGCTGCAGCAGCTTGGGTCCTTGGCAGGTGCTGCCTCCATTGTGGTACCACGAGTGCCTTCCAGGCTTGAAGGCCACTACGCCGAAACATTGCCATGTTTGGTGACATGGCCAAAATTAATTGGTGAAATTGAGATTAGTCCACTTTATTCTAAAGTCTGTGTATCTACAGATAACCCTGGGGCTAAATGGAAAACCATGTTGCTTCATCTGCCTGTGAGGTTATATTTAGCAAGGGCATGTTCTGCTTGATCCAGGAAATGATGCCACCAAGAGTTAGATAAGATCATGATCAAGTTTATCCAAAGTTATGCTGTTTTGGCTTTCACTCACTGAGCAGTCCATTACACACTGATTATGCCATGTGTGTCAACCAACACGGCACTATTTTAATCTGCAAACATATTATTTACTTACTTACTGGACATCAAAAAGAAGAAAGTGCTTTATTAATCCCCCATTGGGAAAATTCTATTTTTATACTCATTCATAACATATTCATATATTCATAACACACACAGGCAGATAATACAGATATGAAGAGAATACACAAAGTAGTTAGTGCTTAAGCACATTGCACCACACAGATGGGTATAATAATGATATAAAGACCAGTATTTTTTTTTAAATTTATTTTTAGATCTCATGTTGCCACCATGCATAGAGCAGTGAGATGTGTTGCTGTTGCAGTATTGTCCCTTTTCAATGGTCCATTGTGGATAAAGTTGCCAGCATCGAAGCCCAAATTATGCCCTCTCAGGTTACCATATACTTGTAATTCAGAGGGACATCTCAGGTTTTTAGATTTTTTTTAAAACTTGTTTTAAGTTCTTTTGATCTTGTTTCTTAATCTGAATTATTGAGGACAACTGCTGCATGAAGTCTTTCTCCTCATCTTTTCCTGTAAAAGAGGTTCTTCGCAATGTTTTCAGTGTTATGCTGACGATACATTAATATACTCTGAACAAAAATATAAACGCAACACTTTTGTTTTTGCTCCAATTTTTCATGAGTTGAAATCAAAGATCTAAGACTTT
>JBBPCS010000386.1:13323513-13334701 GCA_037974645.1 Hollardia meadi
TTCCATAGATACAGACGTTTGGAGATGAGCGCATAACTCGGATCTATCAGTCTGTTTCTCACTGTTAACAGACTCCACACTGACACACCACAGAATTATAGAGAAACATGAGGCTTTGTGATCAAAGAAAGGTTTTATATCACGTCGACACTTCTGTCCATATTTGCGCACACACTCTCTCTCTCTGCTGTGATCACACTTTGTTTTTAATTAGCTGACGATGTGAGCGCCATTATCTCTCTCAGGAGTGAACGACGCTCACGTTCATTAATTGCAAACTGATTTGTTCAGTTCACCGTTCACCAAAAATATGAATGCGTTCATGCACAAAACCGTATACAGTATATACCAGTATATCTGAAACACTAAACACAGTCTGTTAGTTGGTTCCAGATAACTTTCATGTTAATTTTTTGAGTGGTCAAACTGAGTTTCTTGCAAACTCTTATGATGCATCGCTGTTTCATTGTGTGTGTTTTCTTTCCAGAACCGCCACAGGAGCGACAATCAAGTCAACAACAGAAAAGTTCAAGTCCTTATTGATAGAAAGTGAGTTCATATGTGTACTCTAGTTTGTTCATGTGCTATGTGTCATGTGGGAAATACACCTGTGCTTATATATCTATTTTCAGGTTCCTTTAAATATCCTTTACAGATAACTGTTCCTCAGGAAACCTTCACCTTCAACCTCCTCTATCTTTATTAAAATTCATAGTTTATGTTTGTTTCAGCTCTAAGGGTGGAATAAACACCCTACGCCAATCAGATCCCTCGTACAAGGTTCAAGCATACCTCACATATTTGAAATAGCAGACATCAGCTCAACAGGATACAAAACAAGCGCTTTACACCATCCTGCAGCTGCTTCCTGTGGCCGTACTCGTGATTTATGTGGCACTCAAGGAATACAAAGATGGGTCCAAATGAAGGAATGGGCAATAAAGATATTCAAGAAAGGTCAAAAATATCCAGTGGGCTTGTCTATAAACAGAAGAGTTGAAGATTTGAACCATGCACCTTTGAGATATGTTTGACTAGGCACCAAAAATAAAACATTTTTTTGTTATATATTAAGAAAAATAATTATTTTATTTACATTTATATTCATCTCCCTAAGGGAAGGTCTAATGGCTGTTTCAAAGTACATCGCCACGTTGCCTGAAATAAAATTCTGGTGGATAAATGTCATATTAAATCCTTCTTTAAACTTTTGTTATTTCTCTGTGTAGAATGTAAATATACAGACGCTCTGCCATCCTCCTATTTGTTGTAGCCTACTCCATCACTATAGTTGCTCCCCCTCCAGCTCTGGTAAAACAGTCTTTGCTGTTTGACATAAAAACGTGCCTGCTCGGCAAGTCGCCATAGACTCCAAATAAAAAAACTTTGATATACTGCGAAAAATAAAATAAAGGGATTTATCTGGTAGTGATAGGGTTTGTGTGAACTCATTTAGTAAGGGCTTGAATGTAACAGGCATTTGTTTCTATATATTATAAGTCCTGCCCTGCAAGATTAAAATATACTGATTAATGTCAAATTGATTGACCTTGTCAACATTCATAAATATAACTATAAAGAGGATAAAGTACACAATCTGCTGTTCTAATTTGAATTAGCAGCATGAACTGAAACTTCAACTCATCCAGAAATCCCCATAGATTATTTGTATTCTAGCTATTCTAACTATTATTGGCAGACAGATACACAGACGGACAATACAGGAAACTGGCAGGAACATGCAGTGAAGGTCAGTGACTAACATTAGGATGACCTTGGTGCTCAGCGCTTGTTTTGGGTCTGTCAGACAGTTAATTTCCCTCAAAGAAAAAAGAAATAGAATACCATTTTTCTGAACTCTGCAGTACATTCACACACACAAACACACACACACACACACACACACACACACACACACACACACACACACACACACTTACCAGCCTGTTTCCTGTTCTCAGACTACGGAGTGAGAAATGGATGGACGTCCAGGTGGGAGACATCATCAAGCTGGAAAACAACCAGTTTGTCACTGTGAGTAAATTGGCGAAAATATTTCTTCCGCTTGTTCCATTTTATTCTCCACTCCTCAACAGATTTAACCATTTCCACTCATTTTCTTTTGCATGTTGAATTTGACCTTTGTGGCCTATACTCCTTTGTGGTCATCATGTCGTCATATGTTTGAACTTCTTTTATTCCATTGTTTCACCTCCTTGTCAATGCATTTCCGGTATGTGTCTATAAAGAAACTAAATCATGATGTTTGATTGTTGAATTTTGGTTGGAGTTTGCAGGATTCATCTGTTTGGACAGCCTTCATTCTTTGATAGAAACTTAAATAAGAGATATTTTGACTTAGTATGGTATGATGAATAAGAAAACTGATGGCCTCATTCTGATTCAACAGATTTCAGTGATTAACCCCTCTGTAATTTCAGGCTGACCTCCTGTTGCTCTCCAGCAGTGAACCTCTCAACCTGGTGTACATCGAGACAGCAGAACTGGATGGGTTAGTTTGTATTTCGTGTCATAATGTGAGCTCGATTTTAGCATGCTAATCATGTATCAACAGGTGCACAATGTCCTCACCACGTTCTCATCCTCTTTGTGTCAAACGTGTCGTACTCCTTCTTCTCTCCTCTCTTTGTCAGAGAGACGAACCTGAAGGTGAGACAATCCCTGACCGTAACAGGAGACCTGGGAAATGACATTGAAAAACTGGCAGACTTCAATGGTAAGACTTCTACTATTGCTACCACCATGCACAGTCTAAGACCAAACACACACACACACACACACACATACACACAGATCCAGAAGTGTTGTGTTTCAACTTTCTGCACACAGAAGCATAGCAGCAACAGGAGCACGTACACAAGGTGAATCATACTGAGGTAAAAACACAAGACCAAGATAAGATAAGAGCAAGAGACACATTTTGAGCTCACCAATGTTGTTGCTACATCAGCAAAAATAGAAAGCCAAAACATGTCCCTGTGGTTTCCTGTATTTTAAATTATAAATAGATGATTACCCACTACTATAGTGGATCGTAAGTAAACCACTACTTTTCTATTACAGCTGTTTATTATTTTTGTTCTTTTTCAGAACCATGCACTTGCACATTGATTCGACTTTAATTTGACTTTAAGAAGTAGAATCTGTAAATTTCTCCTCATCTCGACCCGGCAACACCATGATAAATGGGATTAAAGCAACACAAAGACACAAATAACTTTTGCCATCAATAGTCCCACATGGATTATATGCACACATGCCTTAATCGTTCATTTGTAGTTCTGGACACGACCTCAAACGCCTGCTGTGTCACTTCCATCTCCCTCAAGGTGAGGTATGCTGTGAAGCCCCCAACAACCGCCTGGACCGCTTTATAGGAACACTGACCTACGCCGGTCAGAAATACCCGCTGGACAATGAGAAGATCCTGCTGCGCGGCTGCACACTGAGGAACACTGAGTGGTGCTTTGGACTGGTGCTGTTTGGAGGTGGGAGGGAACCCTTACCCTTGTAACAATACAGTATTAATGATATGAGAGATATGAAAATAAAACTTAAGCACAAAGTCTGCGCTAAGATGGTTTGAGGTGTTACATGTTTGTGTTCCTCTTCTGCAGGTCCAGAGACAAAGCTAATGCAGAACTGTGGGAAGAGCACGTTCAAGAGGACCAGTATAGACCGTCTGATGAATGTCCTAGTCCTTTGTGTGAGTCCTTTAAATTATTCTCCTTTTTTTTTAAACTCAGGATGGCCAACTGTTGATTATTTTGTAAGGGGTGTTGGATCATTTTGCTGCATTTGCAGTTAATCAGTTGACTGGGTTGCCTTTGAGGCTTTGAAATCAAAGATGCAGCAATTATGGTTCCTTTGGAATAAACAGATCCCAGCTGTCGTTAGCAGACAGAAAAAGGACAATCGCCACATACATAAACTATAAAGTTTTTACCAAACAACTGCTTCTGTAAAAAAAGATTTTAACCACATATGTGTGAAGTATGTTCACCAACATGGTTTAAGAGTTTGACTTCTTACATTAAAAAATCTATCTGGCTTTTGTGCGTCAATTTTTTGTCTTTTCTAGAGTGGATTTAAAAACCAGTCAACCAGTTTGAGAGTGACAGTGGGTTCTGTTTTCGTGACTTTTCAGTTTTTTTTGTGGTGGAATGACCCTTTTTGCTAATTGTACCTTTAGGCTCTCCTTGTCTGAGACTGTGCTTTGACCTCTATAAACTGTCCATGCAGATTTTTGGCTTCCTGGCCTTCATGTGCACCATCCTGGCGATAGGAAACTACTTCTGGGAGCTGAACGAAGGCTCACAGTTCACAGTCTTCCTGCCAAGACAAGATGGAAACAATGCTGCCTTCTCCGCCTTCCTCACATTCTGGTCCTACGTCATCATCCTTAACACTGTGGTGCCCATTTCTCTCTATGTCAGGTAACGACGTGTGTGAAATAGCTTTTTATTACTTGGGTTTTAAAGGAACTCAAATGACATCAAGCACCCAGTAGTGCAAAGTCAACAACATGTATAAATAACGAGGCTATATTTACTTCTTCTCGTGTGTTTCGGCAGTGTGGAGATCATTCGGCTGGGGAACAGCTTCTACATTGACTGGGACAGGAAGATGTACTACTCAAGAAACGACACGCCCGCCGAGGCTCGTACCACCACGCTGAACGAGGAGCTCGGCCAAATCAAGTACGTCTTCAGCGACAAAACAGGGACGCTCACCCAGAACATCATGACCTTCAACAAGTGTTCCATCAGCGGCAAAACTTACGGTAGGATTCAAGACATCTACCTGTAGATCTGAAGCTGTTTTCTGTCATTAACTTATGACTCTCATCTATTTTCCTTCTTTCCTTCTCAGGGGATGTTTATGACTACACGGGTCAAAGACTAGAAATTACTGAGGTGAGTTGGACTTGGGTGATATAAATTCAGCAAGTCGTCATACTGTACTTAAATAGCGAATTATTTGTTTTTATGTTTTGCATTATTTTTTCTCCAGCTTCCCTTTCTGTTTACAAGCACTACTTAATCATAAGAACCACTGGATTCAATCAGCACGATTAAACCAATAATAGGGGCTTGATTTCACTGAATTACACCTAATTTGATGACATATCGTCCTTGCCTTTCCTGCGCCTCTCTCCTGTCCTCCTCTATCTCTCGCTCTCAACAGCACACAGAGAAGGTGGACTTCTCCTTCAACTCGCTGGCCGACCCCCGCTTCATGTTCCACGACCACGCCCTGGTGGAAGCGGTGAAGCTGGAGAACCCAGAGGTCCACACCTTCTTCAGACTGCTGGCCCTCTGCCACACCGTCATGGCCGAGGAGAAGAAAGAAGGTGAGGAGGCCGGAACGTTTAATCAGCCAGTAGATTAATGCAAATCTCATTCCTGCAAAAGTGCACGTTTGGGAATTAATTATCCGCAGTTGTAATGTGTCAGCATTTTATGTTGGGTTTTTGCAAAAGAAGGATGGGGCTGGAAATTACTAGCTTTACCTAAAACGTGACGCTTTAATTGTTGTCACCTTACTCAACTAGAACTTGAAGAAAGGTTCTTAGTCCTCCACTGACAGGTAAAACTAGCTTTTTGCTCCCTCAGGTGAGATTTTCTACCAGGCCCAGTCTCCAGATGAAGGAGCGTTGGTAACAGCGGCCAGAAACTTTGGATTTGTCTTCCGCTCACGTACGCCAGACAGCGTTTGCATCGTGGAAATGGGAAAGCAGCGCAGCTATGAACTCCTGGCCATCCTGGATTTCAACAACGTCCGCAAGAGGATGTCCGTCATAGGTATATAGTCCACGGGAAAAAAAAGATTAGTGGGTCTAAAGCTGTGATTACTAATAAAGATCGTCAAGCCAAACAGTGGTTTTCTTTCTATCTTTTCTTTGTATTTTTGACTCCTAATTGAGGCCACTGCCTTTATTTTCTCGAAACTATAACACTTATTTGTTGTTGTTTGTGTGTATCTGTGTGTATTTGTGTGTACAGTTCGGAGTCCAGAGGGGAAACTCTCTCTCTACTGTAAAGGTGCAGACACAATCATCTATGAGAGGCTGCATCAGTCCTGCAGCAAACTGATGGACGTCACTACAGAGCACCTTAATGTCAGTAACAGTTCTGTGTGTGTAAAATATTCTTGTTATATATTATTCATATACTTTATCTGAATCCTTCTTTGGTGTGTTCTGCCTTTTTGCTGTGGGTGTTTGTCCCCGCATGCCAGTGTGTTGGTTCCTTCGTCATGTTTTCAAGTGTGTTTCTGTGTTCATACATTCAAAGTTAATGTGCATGTAGTCAATCTAGCTGTGAGCATAAACTTGGGTCCAAGGATGATTCATCTTAAGAACTCTTGCTGCTCTGGAAGCATAAATAATTGGATCTGCATGCTTGGACTTCATAGTAATAATAATAATAAGGTGTATGTAGCCCCTTTTGAATTGCTCCAAATTATTGAGGTAATACAGAGAAAAAGAGATTTGATCGATGAAGTTGATCCAAATCCGGAATTCAAAAAGACAGATCACAGAAAGATAACTTGATGCAGACGCACAAGTTCATAAAGTTACATTTTAAGTACAAGTTAGCGAGGTAGCAAGATACATTTTTCCAAATTGCCCAGTCTCCTTTAGTTTAAAGAGTTTAGTCCGGAGAGTTTTAGAGTTTTGAGCTGAGGATGATTTCAGACACAAAAGCTCACAAGTGAATGCTTGAGCCAGACCATGGAGTGCTTTATAAGTAATGAGTTAAAACCTTAAAATCTAATTATTTAATTTAAGCCAATGCAAAGAGGTAAAATGTGATATTTCTGGTTTAGAAGACTGGTAGAAATGGTATTTTCTTACTTCCTCACCCTGGAAGTCCAAAGCCCTTTGATTCCGTCTGAATAACATTAAGGCTAATTGATGCATTTTTAATTATTTATGAACAACAATAGAACCAGATTAAACACAAATTGGTTTTAGATACAAAGTTGAGACTTGTTAGTACTATTATTTTTATGTTATATCCTTCCTCTCTCCTTTGCTTGGGAATTCTCATCATTTATTTTATTCTTCTATTTATTTATTTCCTCTCTTTTCATCTCTCTTTATTTCTGCTCTTGTTCTGTTCATGTTGCAGAAAAGACCAACTGATTATCTTTTGGTTGTCTGTTTGTTCCTTGACCACAGAAGTTACACACACGCTTCCGTTCATATCTTCGAATACCATCAGCTATTGTGTGTGGTTGGTTCTTCCGAGATGTGTTAGGTGTATTTATATATGCAGTGATCGCCCATGTAACTATGTGCATGTCGATCTGCAGGAGTTTGCAGGAGACGGCCTACGGACCCTGGCTCTGGCCTATAAAGATCTGGATGAGGAGTATTTCAATCAGTGGCAACAGCGCCACCATAAGGCCAGCACCGAGCTGGAGGACCGAGAGAGCAAACTGGATCAGCTGTACGAGGAGATAGAGAAGGATCTGCTGGTAGGAAAACAAAGAACTCATTTTTTTCGTGAAGCTCGTAATAAATTTTTGTTTTGTCAAATACACTGCGTGTTGATGTCTGAATGTGTGTGTCCAGCTGCTCGGAGCAACAGCCATAGAAGACAAGTTACAGGACGGAGTACCTCAGACTATTGAGCAGTTGTCCAAAGCCGACATCAAAATCTGGGTTCTGACTGGTGACAAGCAAGGTACATATCAAATATGCTGAGAGAATTTAATTTAGAACATATTATATGATGTTTTATCTGAGGAAGACTTTTATTTTTAGCAAAAAATAATCAGAAGAGAAGTTGTCACTTTTTCAGCATGTAACCATTATCATATTTAAATGAATGATTATGCCAGTTGATTACAACCTTGGGTCTGAATTTTGTAGGTTTCGGCCATAATTTCTATTTTATGATCTTGTGCTCATCAAAGGGACGTCTGGGTGATCAAACCAGCAAACCGTGGTAAAACACTTTGCGGTGAAATAGAAAGTGACAGTACCCAAAGTGAATAATCCCTGAAAGCAGAGGAACGCTGTACACACACAGTACGGTAGATCACAGGTGAACCAAACAAGCATTATAATTTTACCATTCACCTTGTTTCTCTTCTTTCCTACATCTGACTTTTTAGTGATGTCCTATTCACCAGTAACGTTTAGATTTATGTCAGCTGAAGACACTGTTAACACTGTTAGACTCAAAAAGCAGCACCCATGTGGACATGAGCTTGAAATTAAACCTTAGAAACCCCTACTATCAGACTACAACAACCCAAGGTGGAGTCGCTCTGCTCTTCTTGACCTTCTGTGTGAATTTTTAGTTGACAGCCAGCCTCAGCCTTTTTGACACCTGAAGCAGAAACTGACAAAATAACCAAACGACTCGACGTTTAAGGGTTTGTTCCTTTGAATACCCCAAGTAACCCCAAGCTGGTTTGCATTGTAATATCTCCTATCTTATGTTGTCAAAAGTATAAATACTTTGATGCTTTTTGATACCGCCGGTTTAAAATGATACAATAAAAAAAGATTTTTTTTTTTTAAAAAGAAGACTTTTCTTTTTGCCGTAATATCCAAAGAGGTATCATGTTTTATTTATATTCGTATTGTATCCAAGTTTATTGTGTTTATTGGTATTGTGACAACCTTATCTGACCATGCAGTAGTTGTGCTTTTGTGTACTTCATTCACCTCTTGTGGTTTTAAAAGTGTCACCATTATGTAAGTGTTAGAAGATGCATTCCTGTTTATTGTGCTTTTCTATGAATAAAATGTTCCTGACCCTGGCACAAACATCACGCATCAATCATTGCTAATTGTCGCTCTTTTTAGATTTGTGGTTACCGTCTTTCTGATATTTATTATTTGTGTTGCAGAAACTGCAGAAAACATCGGCTACTCATGCAACTTACTCCGGGAGGAGATGAACGAGATCTTCATAGTCTCCGGCAACTCGCCCGAGGAGGTCGGACAGGAACTGAGGTCAGAGGAAGCTTTCAAAAACAAAATATTTCAGTTTTGACTGAACATCAGTAACTCAGCGTTTTCACAAGCTGATTATGAACATTTTCCATGCATCCATCAACGTTTTTTGTTTTCTTGTGGAGCAGAAGTGCGAGGACCTCCATGAAACCCAATGCAGTGGAGGATTCAGTGTTTCTGCCAGAAAGGAGTGTGAAAGTGATCAGCGATGAGGTGGCAGATGGAGAATACGGCCTGGTTATCAACGGACACAGCCTGGTAACCCATAAGAAGTTTCCTTACAATGCACGCTGTGGCTGTCCTTTCTGTTCTTTGGATTTTGCATACAAATCTTAAAAATACATTAAGGAAGTCAGAATATGGAACATTCCATTGTGTGAAAAATAAATCCAACTACCATGTCCATCAGACATATTTGATAAGGAAAGTTTTAGCAACAGTGTAAAGAGAGTATTTTGGATCCAAAATGAGTCAAAAACTTTGATCGGAAAGAAAATATGACACCAAAGTTTGGTGTTTGTCATTGATTTGTTGCTGTTGTTGTTGTTGTTATTAAGTTGTTACTTTGTTTTCATACTTGCGTGACTGATTTGTTAATTAGTCATGATTAACAATCATAAAGTGAGCAAAAGTAAACCAGCCTGTGTCAAATCAACCTTATGAAGGCATTATTAATGCCATAATTTGAATTTGTTTTGTTGATACCTGCCAACTCATCCTGTTTATTACCCTCTTTTGGTGTTTTAGCTGTATATACATCTGCCGTTGCTGACACTGTACAGTTAAGTTGTAATATTCTCAGCTGTTATATAATTCCTGCCTTCTTCCGTGGTCCCTCAGGCATACGCCCTCGATCACAGCATGGAGCTGGAGTTCCTGAAGACGGCGTGTATGTGTAAGGCCGTGATCTGTTGCAGGGTCACCCCTCTGCAGAAGGCTCAGGTGGTCGAGCTGGTCAAGAGGTACAAGCAGGCAGTCACACTGGCCATAGGAGATGGAGCCAACGATGTCAGCATGATCAAAGGTATCAGCAGGGTGATGGACAGCTTAATGTGTGGGAGTTTAAGATGTTTTTGTCACACGTAGGAAATCTACATTGGAGGATTAAGAAATAAAACAAATTGTTCACAACAAATAAAATATATAGAAAAGATTGCATAAAGATTTTTTCAAAATGAGGAAAAAAACCTGTTACTGCTCATGATAGTAGACATAATTGCTCATTGTTTTGGTTTCACGTCAGTCACATCAAAAAAGCTTTTATAAACTGACCAGAGTGATGGATCAATTAACAGATAGTAAAATAGTAAATAATCATGAAATTAGTGATGCTAATTGTAAACTGTTGATAACACGATTGATCAAACAAGCTAAGCAGTTTTAAGACATTACCTTGGGCTCTAATGGACCTTTGTACACATTTTTTGCATTTAATTGATTAATCAATAAAATAATGTGCATTATACATAGTGGAGCATCCAGCAGCTATGGAGCCAGATATTCTTCTAGAGACCAAAAAAGAGCTAAATAGAGAGTGAATATTGGACTCACATCTGTCAGATAGAATGACACTATTGGTCTTTGTCTGCTACAGAACATACATACTAGTCATGACAATATAATATGCAGATGATATGGTGCATTTCTCGTAACTTGATTTGGTTCATCTCTGTCCCCTAGTGGCCAGAAATAATAAAACCTGAACATAACATAGTTACACATACATAAAACCTACAACCAGAAAAAAAGTGACTCAAATCAAATCAAAACACCCGTTTCCTCTTCCTCTCTTTGTGCACCCAGCGGCTCATATAGGCGTGGGCATCTCAGGTCAGGAGGGCATGCAGGCTGTGCTGTCCAGCGACTACTCCTTCGCCCAGTTCCGATTCCTGGAGCGCCTCCTGCTCGTGCACGGCCGCTGGTCCTACCTGCGCATGTGCAAGTTCCTGCGCTACTTCTTCTACAAGAACTTCACCTTCACCTTCGTCCACTTCTGGTACGCCTTCTTCTGCGGCTTCTCTGCACAGGTGAGAGACTAGTAAGTGAGATGGAGGCTGGGAGGAGGGTGATGAGGAGGAGAGAGAGAAGAAAGGGAATGAGGGTTAGAATGGGCCATTTAATCTCATTTCCTTTTTTCATTCTGATATTGTATTCAAGTTGGGGGGGGGGGGGGTGTTATGCTCTGATTGT
>JBBPCS010000386.1:13344527-13355551 GCA_037974645.1 Hollardia meadi
CCCCCCCCCAAGTCGATATAATGACCTATTTAAAATGCCAGGTGTCTAATACTGGTCTTGTGATCCTGTCAAATACAGGTAAGCCTATCATTTTTTAAACTATGGGGCCTAATATAGCAAACAGTACTGCTGTAACGTTTGAATACATGATAAAACTGAACACACTGGCTTGGATTTTGACTATTTTGTTTTGTGGACATGGTCTTTCCTAAAATAAAATAAACAACGGCATTGCAAATGCCCATTTTAAAGGGGGAAAAAAGCTGTTGGGGAGAAATTCTCATCTGAACTGTGATTAAAATGAAAGTGTAAGCGTTGCTGCCCTCCTGCGAGTGAAGCAGCTCCTTTAATTTGACATACACCGATGCTGCCTTTAAGGCACGCAAAGAAATTCGGTAATCCGGTCTCCACGTTGAAAGTGCTATTTTACTTAAATTTCTGGAAGACAAACAAACCCCAGTGTCTTTGAGTTTTAACACAGCGAAGTCTTAGCTGCTCTCTTAATTTCTCATTTGTGATCGTCTGCTGTTTGGCGTTGTTCAGTATATATGAAAACGCGAATTGCCCGAGCTTTTATAGCGACATTTCCCATACACTTTGAACGTAGCACCAGGACCAGACTGCCTTACATTGTTAACGTTGATTTCTCCCATTCAAGCCCAGCATTTTATCTTCCGTGAGCCGGGGGTCACAGACTCCCACAAAACGCATGAAATCTCGGCTACATTTGTCAGCGGGACTCACACCGGAAACTGTAAGATAATATATAGTGTATTCTTACAATTTGCTTCAGTTTTAGGATACAGAAAGAAAAAAAAGCCAGTAACGCTCGCGCAAACATACAAACCTAGCTAACGTTAATGTTCACGATTCTGAATATTTCATACTGCAGAGGGATATACTGGGTCGAATAATGGTCTACATTTTGGAAAAATCTTAATTGTTTGGCTTTTAAATTTGATTTTTTTAGGATTGTAATTTATTCATACAGAGTGAAACTGGGTTAAACACCTGTCCGGGTGCCCCGGGTCATTATTTAAAGAAGATAGGCTAACGATATGACTAACTCAGCAGTCATTTTTCTTGTTGGACTGGAAGGAGGAGTAGCCTCTTCGTGTTTCCCATGGCTACACCAAGCTTTCACGGGGGTATTCGCATTCCAAACCAGTCAGTGTTGATATAGTTGTGGTTATATTACTATTATCGAAAAAAACTGACAGCTGTTATAGCCTAATATTTCAAACGGGTGCCCCGGAAAATAATAGAGATAGTAGAGACTGGGAGGAAGGATCAGCTTCAGGAGTCGTGACGTCGCCCTGGAGGTGCAGGTTCATTGCTCAGTCAGTTTGGGCTCCTTTTGTTGACTGAACGCCCACCTTATCCCCAACAACTGCAGTCGGGTAGTCGAGGTCTAATGGTTTTTATTTTCTTCTCCCCGTCGATCGTTTTCACTTGGTTTGGAAGCTCTAACATGAGGAGGAGTGTCGGCTTTAACCCTGCCCAGACCGGAGGCTGCTGGTAGGGATGGTGCCGCTGTGAAGAGCCGGGGTGGGTGGGGGGGGGGTGCCGTTTCGGAGGACATGCCAGTGGTCCGGGTAAAAGGGAGGAAGTGCCTGGACAACATGACTGTTTTCAACCAGGAAAATGTTGAGGGATTTTACGAAATTGGAGACGAGCTGGGGAGGTAAGTTTTTACTGTGGTTTACCCTTATTTATAATGCGTATGAACTTCCCCTTTTCTTGGTAGAGTTGTGTGAAAGAGGGTGGAAATACCTTATTTCTAAATTTATGTTGTCTGTACATTTAGGTACAGCATTTTAACCCATCTATCTAAAGTGTTTATATAATAATGCAAAATGTATGTGTATATATATGAATGCCATGTTCACTAATGTATACTCACACAAGCAAGCATGCATGTACACATACTCTGCTTGTGAGTAGTCTGCAGGACATGCATCCCCCACTGTGAGTGTGTCTGATAGTCTCTGATTAATGCAGTCCATAATGCATCGTTGTCGGTGATGAAGAGGTTAGCGTCTGTTACTGTCACTGCCTCTTCCTGGAGATTAATTGCAGGGAGGGGGCTGACAACATCTTTTCAGGGAGAGAGGGTTTACACTGTGACCCAGCCTGGTTTCATTTCATCCACGCCTGACAATTGGGATGAAGAGGTTGAATGTAGACAAAACAATTTGACAAGCAGGGGTTGTTTTGTGTTTGGAAAGTTGCTTAAATTACTTTAAGGCTAAAGAGTGAGTGATAGCCTTGATTTTCTGTGCTGTCCTGTTAAATATGAAGCCACAGTGTAAGACGCAGCTCAACTTTACTGCTGCTTCATCAGAAGGGTCAGATCACAAACTATATTATGCAATAGTAAAGGGAGAAATAACACAAGCTGGGGAATATTTATCCCCACAGCAGGTTGCAGACACCTTCTCGGATGACTGTCAGAAACATGGAAATTGATCTCTGTGAGTTTATAGTTTCAAAGTGACACATGTACTCCATGTTGGTAACAATCAACCAGTTGTTTTGAGCTCTTAAAGGCCTGTTTGGTAACGTGGCTTCTCCTTTCGGTACTCACCTTCCAGCAGGAGAGCTGAAGTTGCTCTTGCTGCTTCACTATGCTACTTTTGTAATGGAGACTATTGGGAGCTTTGTGTAATGAGATTGAATTTCTGGCTGTAGGTAAGAAGACGGCTACGCAAGTTTGAAACTGTCTTTGGTCATCACTCACACACCAGAATCCATTCTCTATTGTAGTTCAATTAGGAGTAAAATTTTGATATAGGGCTGTCTACCATCATAGTGTCATAATCCTGACTTCTTCAACATTTGGGGTGTTGAAATATGTTAAATAATATGTTTTTTTTCCCTAAAAACATCTCAGTTCTTTAATAAAGGCATTCATGGAGGCTAGTATTTTGAGTGTACCCCAATGGAGAAAAGCCTAGATAGATTGCACAAGTCTGTTTTTGGAAGGTTTTCATGTCTTCATGAGACTGAATAATTATGTATGACTTGGGGGGGCGGACCAAAGCTACTGCATAATATGAAAAAAGAAATTTAGCCTACTTTATAACGGACTGATGATCTACAAAAGTACAGTTGATATTCAGTGTCAGCATTCTTTTAAAACTACATCTGATGATATCTACTCCTGAATAGAAACAAATAATCTGTCTGCTGGAGACATGTTTTGCATTGGCTAAAAAAAAGACATGCACCTTGTCTACAAGTAGAACTAGACACTGGACCTCATGCAAGAACCTCTCGTACAGACACATTTGTTCACAAATGGCATGGCTTTTTCTCTAAATTTAGCAACACTTTTTTAAGCATCTAACTTCATATCAAACTACCCCTTCTTTATTTCTCTTAGAGTACAGCTATGAACATGTCAAATTTATCAAGTTAAAATTATAAAATTTAATGGCAATTTTGTGCAGTTAAGACAGTTTGCGGAATCTGACTGGGAACACTTGTACCTGCAAGCCTCACAGAAAAAAAGGAAGGAATCTTTAGGCTAAAAATAAAAAAATCTTCTTAAATCAGTCACAATGACTATTAATACCACACTGTGTTATTATTTCCAGCATTCATTTTTGACTTGAATGACCTCTGGATAAGCCAGAGTTAGTATATTATGAAAATTGATGAGTCTGTCTATTCATTGGCTAGATTACAGCGACATGACCTGCACTGTAATGCCTTGCATGCTTAGAGACTGAGAGGCTTTTGATCTGACTGTACTCCAGACCCGACTCTGACTGGAATTGGAATGAGGCCCATTTGGTTTGGCAAAATGGGAAATCGCCCAAGTAGGGACTCTATCCTTTCACTGACACTGCCTGATTTGGCACGAATGCATTGCAGAGCCAAAGGCTGGTGAAGTCAAGCATCTAACCTTTATTAGTATCTGGCCACAGTGAGCATGCAAGCAGTATAATGAGGAGAAGAGCAAGGAAGAAGCAATGCAGCTGCAGAGTTCCATTAATACAGCCAAAGGATATGTGTAACGCTCATTCTAGGGTGAAGTGTGCAGTCTGATCCTGATCCTGTCTCAGATGTGTGTTTCTAGCACTTGGAATTACCTGCAAAAGCCTTTAAAATCTTCACCATTCCGAATGACTTATTCTTTTGAGATGATTTAACCACCTTATAACCTAGACCTTTCTCAGCCTTGTCAGTGCAGTGTATGTATATACAACCCTAGGGAGGTGCAGAGGCAACTCAGAGAACTGGGATTATTGGAAGTGCAAGTCACTCAATAATCACTAGTTGCATCCATAATATAAATATAACCAATTTGATATCAATGAAGAAAAGTATTCAGTGTTTACCTGAGAATTTTATTGCTATGGCTGCTTTTAAAACATTTTACATAACTTGACTGAAATGCTCTAAACTCGAACCCATAATAATTAGATTCTGATGTGGCCAAACAACTCTTAGGTGACTTTCTACTGTTGTTCGGGGGTGGGGGAAATCTGAGAAACTGTGCAGCCCTTGCAATCAGGAGTATTTTTCCATTGCTGTTTAAAACAGTAGAGAAACCCACATCACGTCAGCGGTAGGCAACACTGGCTGGCTGATATCTGATCTTTTATATGGGGCCAGTATCAGTCTAGAATGTCAGCAAACGTTTATATTGGTCAGGCTGCAGCATGCAATAATTTAGGATTACCTCAACTGGGTTATTCTTCAATAAAATAGAGCAGCGTCCAAGTCTGCATGAAGAAGTTCAGTTTTTTTTTTTTTTTCAGTTTCCATGTTGTCATTTGTTTGGAGACTCACTGAATCAGCCAATTTCTGTCTGACTTGGAGAGAGAAACTTGAACAAAGACAATAGTTGACTTTGGAAGGCACGTTGTGTGTGCCTTTCATCTGGTCCACAGGGCAATTTCATACTTTGCATATTTTTGCAGCCTCTATCATTAGTCTGCATTAATATGACCGCTGTGTGTCTCTCTACCAATTGGCCCTCCTTTTGTGTCTATGGTTTTTGTGTGTTTGTATGCGTCAGGGTGTGTGGTTGCCATTTGTAGAGGAGGAGGGGTAGTGTATTTCAGCAGGGATTTTGCAATGCAAATGAACATAAAATGCTTTAAACTGGGACTGTATTTGGGTTATTCCACATAAAAAAATCACCCAAAAGGCAAATTTCTATGAATATAAAATAGGATTATATGCAGGGCATCCACATGGCTTCCTGTATTAAATGGTGATATAATTTAGAATTTCTTTTTTCCCTCACAAAACAGCTAGACTTTATGCAGACCATTAAAATACATCTACTGAAATTTACTACAGCAAACTTTTTTTGAACACACTCCATGCAGACTGTGCCCCAGCTACTGACCTAGATTTACCCCCTACTCTGGGTTCTTGGGTGGAGGGGCAGTCTGGGTAGCAGGAGTGGCCTTGATGAGGCCTGCCACTCATTCACCCACCCTAACCCATCCCCCTCGACCCCAGGGAGTGGCAGTGCTGTCGCATTTATGCAGTGTTGCCACGTTTAGAGCCCAAGAATTTGGCTTTGAGTACATGAATGTCCGGTTATTCTATTATTTATTAATAAAATCCTATAATAACTAGTGCTTATAACACAATTGAGGTAGTTTTATAATGGTTATTGTAAGCAATTCTAATAATAGACTCTGGAAAAAGAGCAAATGCAAAGTCTAAGCAGTTATCTCTAAGGGTTGTCACTTTCTTATAATTTTGATGCGTATTTTGCCCAGAGCTGCTGGAGATGCATATAACACAATATTGATTTTAACCTGTGCACACTTTATGAAATCTTGTCTATTAGGTCACACTCTTAGGCAAAATCGTGTAGCTCACAGGAGGCAATTGGCTTTACATTTCTGCTGTGATCTCTCTCTCTCATATAAGTTTTTTGGGTGGGCCTAGCCCAGTAATAACATCTGCAGAAGTATATTTAGCGACCCATTTTATATATGTGTATTTTACATTATCTGTCCGAGAGAAGGTCATTCATGATTAACTAGTGGGCATCATAACGTTACCCCTCCCATCTGGTGCAATGACATTCAGTACCACATTGGTTTCTATCGTTTCGATAAGCTCTGACATTTACAACAAGCCTCCTCCACACGTGACTTACCTGCTGTTGTGGCGCAGAAACAACCTCGCAATGCTTACTTGGTAGCGAATATGTCTACAGTATTTGCCCAATGTTTATCATTGGCTTTAGATGTGGGGTCAAGAGGTCAAACTGAGAATTGATAGTATGGAATGCCATTGATAGACATACACTGTATATTTCTTTGGCTGACACTTTCTGTATTTACATTTTACTCCATATATCAATATGGCACTAGGAAGTGTGTCTCATGGAAGAGAGAAGTGCCAGAAAATGTAAGAAAAGAGCTGAGAACAGTATACGGTTTGTTTTACTTGAAAATGAGTGTAAATTGCGGTGCAGATTTACTAGCAGACAGTATTGCTGCTGGGTTCAGGTTTGAACTCAGAGTTTCTTTCTTTTGTTGCTCTATGTCTCATAGGCCAGTCTTTCTATCTCTATTTGGATGGTTTAAGCCTTGTAAGCGTTCCAGTCAGACATCTTAAAATTGCGGTCACCTTACGAGTTAAATTGAAATCTGACTCATTGTGTTTGTCCTGGAGGAGCGTAAATAGTTATTCTCAATTAATCTCTGCAGTCAATGAAGGAAAATTGGATCCCTGCCAATTGTGTTAGCGGGTGAATGGCGGGGGTGTCATGCTTTGTGCGTGTGTGTGTGTGTGTGTGTGTTGGGGGTTGAGGTGGACCTACACCCCTTTGTGGTCAGTTAGGAGAGATATGCAGGCAGACAAACATAAACTGAGGGGCTGTAATCATCAGGGAAAGACAACTTTCCTCTTTTCTGTCTTTCATCCTCCTTGTATTAATTTTGCACTCTTGCTAATACTCTATCACATGATCTTTTCTCCTGTAATTAAAAATAATGGATCCTATGACCGTACTTAAGTAAAGTGTACTTACTGTACGTTCACATAGAGACTCATAGAGAAATAAAAGTACATAAAAGCCCAGAATATTTGAAATTGGAATAGTGGAGAATAGTGAGAAATTGATTCAGTTTTCTGAACAGCAGATGAGCAGCGTGTGGAGGAGGCTTGTTGTAAATGGCAGAGCTTATCAAAACGATCGAAACCAACGTGGGTACTGAATAAAAACGCATTACCCGAACTTGCAGCTTAAAACGAGCACAAGTACACGTTCATTAAATATAAGAGGTTGCACCACAGTCAATGCATTTACAGGAGGAACCTAATACCAGAAAAGGCCTCTCTCTTTGTGTTTCTCTGCAGAGCATGTGTGAGTGTCAGTAGAGGGGTAACATCAGAGTGAGGCTACATTGGCCACTAATTAATCAATCGCCAACAGTCTTCTCTCGGACTGATAAATAAAAAAAGATGCCTTGCTGAGAATATGGCGGGGCAAATTAGACTATGACAGGCCGCCATAGTCTGGGTAATTAATGGGAAACACTGCATCCTTCTGCTTCCCCACATCATGTTGTGTTTGACATATCTGTTTTATATTATTAACAGCAGTATGAACACAGCACATGTCACTTTAAAGTGCATTCATTTTTGACACAATGACCATTTCTTTTTTCAAGGTTTTGTCCACCATTTTTTAAAAACTCATCTTCATTTTAACAATGAAAAAAAAGAAGAAAAAGGTTAGGGTTAGTAGTCGTTCTGAGTTGCCTTGGCAATATTCACACTCACACAGTCTGTTATGTTTGGTCTCCTTGAAGGTGCTTTCCTTGAAGATCGGACTTTTGTGTTGTCTGTTTTGAGATCATCAAAAGAAAGGGCATGGCCTTTCAAAACTTTGTTCAGTTTTAATTAATGTCAGCCAGGTCATGCTGGAGGTGAGGAAATTCAACTCTGTTAATCTTGCAGTCATTGCCGCAGATCATAAAGTGCAGTAATCATTTAGTCTTTAAATGTCATATTCTGTAGACTTGTCATTTTATGGATTGTCTCATAACAACAGAGTGACATAGCCTCTTTGAGAAACCTACAAAACCAGTCTTTGTGCCTGCTGACTTTCCCTGAGTCACGACAGAGCTAACCACCTCGAAACCTGCTGAATGTCAGTTTCACCAGACATATAGGGCCCCTGTTTTAAGGAGCCTGCACAAAATAAACTGGGAGATGATAGATGGACCAGCTGAAGCACCAGCAGCCCCCCTCCTCACCTCCTGCTACCATCTCCTTGGTTGTCAGAAAAATGTTCTTGCACTTCTCTCAATTTGCATGCACAACCTGATATCAAATCAATTTCTGTATTTGTCTTTCTAAGTCCTTCTGTTACGCTTACTGAGCACACACTACCAACAGAAGACTGTGATATATATTGCAACATGAAAAAAATACAGGAATTTTCATCAGATGACTTTAATAGCTCTATTTAGAATGAACTAATCATTCTATAGTTTTTGTGCTGCGGGTTTGACACTGTTAAATGAAGAAGGGTGCCATTCAGAATCACGTCTAACAATTAATAATTATTAAATAGAAAGAACATAGCTCTGCAAAATCATACAAAACAATAAATGAAATGGCAAGATGCAATGAAATATGTCACCAAAAACCAGCACTGCAACAACAAATGGACCACAATTCAATTTACAATAGGTGTATTAAATCAAACAAGCATATTGCCGACACTTTTTAGATCTAAGTCGTTTTAACTAACACTGTATCTTTTTACCAAATGGAGTATTTTTAACATTGGTTGTCTGTTTGTTAACAGAGAAACAAGACAGCCTCAGCTGCACTTTGTGTTTAATGCGAGCAAAACACTAAACAAAAATGGTGAACATGGTAAATGTTAGACTTGCTATGTAAACATCACCATTCGACTTGTCATTGTGTGCTAGTTATCATGCTGATGTGCAGAAAGTCTACAGCTTCACAAAGCTGCTTGTTTGGCTGTAAACTTAGGGTTTGGTCTTGTTATATATATGTTGCAAAGTATTTTCAAGTGTCTTAAATGAAGAGATCAAAAAGTGTATCACTTTGCTATTACTAGAGAAATACAGGTATCATATGGGCACTAGTTTGGAAAATTGTCAAAAAATACTCAAGCCAAGTTTGAATAATACCGACCTGGCTGGTCAGTGCTGTCCAGATATGAGGAAGTGACTAAATGATTTTACTCTGTGACTTCATTGTCAGCTGTGTGTGAAATCTGCAGTGATGTTTCCCGCACTGTCTGAAAGGATTCTAATCAACTCTCCTAGAACATTTACTTGGACTTCAATAAAGATTTAGTGTTCACCGCAGCCAGTCAAGAATAGATTAGAGATCGTTACCAAATACTGGTCATTTATGAATTTATGATTTCTTTTTAGCATGGAATAGTCAGATTTACAGAATATCCGCATAAATTCGTAATCATTGTTAGCCTTATAATCAGGATAAATGAGAGCTTCACACTTCATCATCTCATTCCTTTGTTTTGTTTTATTCAGGCTTTCCCTGTTATCTGATTAGTTGATTAGTTATGATTAGTTGAATCTCTAGGAACACTGTTAAAGGAGGTGGCACAGTTATAACCATTGTTCATTACATTTGTCTGGATCAGTCTTTCTAAACCAAGAACAGAGATCATTAGCATGTAAAATGAGGATTATCTTCATATACATATACTGGGTGGGTAGAATGTCTGTTTTAATTTACATCTGTGTTTCTGTACAAATGAATTCTACCAAATCAGATCTCTGGAATCATAATAACGGTGTACTTTGGCTTGAGGGATCTGTTCAGGAGCTCTTGGCAGTGAAAATGCTTGGGAACTATGGTGGCTGTAGATCATAACAACTCTGAAGATGGTAAAGGAAACCTTTCCCCTCTCTTTACCTCTCAGCACAAAGTATCCATTGTTGGCGCTGCCTTAAAACCTTGGTGCTGGGGGAAGTTAATGACATTCCATGTGACATGTTAAATGGCTTTTCACTGTGGCTACTAGACAAGGGCAAACACTGCTTGCCACCTATTTAGCTTTTTGCCAGTAAGCTGTCTGTCAGTGCTGTCCCTTATATTTTTTAAAGCCGCGACTGTGACTCCTCCCTCCTGAGCTCACATTTGGCTGTTAGACTGTAAAACATCTTGGAGATTGGAGATCTCTACAACAAGATTTAGATTTCAAATTCATGAGTCAGACATTCAGATATTTGGCATCTGTTGTTGTTTTTAGCTGGAGACATAATTTTACTGATATGTCCAATAACTCCTCTTCCTTTTCTCCTTCTGTCCTCCATAAGTCCATAGTGCATCAAAATGTTTGACTGTTAACAGTACTGTGAACAGCTACTGCAAATTCTTGCTAATTAAATTTCCAGTGTTCATGAAAATAAATTTAAACGGGATGGTAGATGAAGTGTGATGAATTTCAGAATTTTATCTCAAAAACATCATTTTTGACAGTATTTTGAATTCTATCCTCATGTAAGCTATTGCAGTCAATGGGAAATTCAGTTTGTCACTTCTGAAGTAATCAATCTTTGGAAAATTACAGACATCTTTATGTCATAAGTACACAAATTCTCAGAATTCTATTTTGATACCTGAATTATTTTTTTTTATCTGCCTTTATATGCAACCCTGGTGATTGCCTAAATCATTGTGTGAAGTCATCTGGTTTCTCACATTGCAGGTGGCTCAACAAGCTCCTGACTTGCCATTGGTGCCTCAGGTTTTGAGTTGGAGGCCTTGGTGATACAGAATAAACATCTTATACCTATTCAGGCATTAGGGCAGAAACATGGTTCACGCAAGTACGCAGACGTGACACAGATGCTTCAAGTTACTCAAGATCGATTTTCACGCGTTGTTGTGTTCTAAAGTGTGAAAATCGGCTGACCAGTTTAACAAAGCTATAGCTGATCATCTACGACTCTGTTGGCATATTTATGAAACTTTCTCACCTATTCTCTACTCCTCTATTTCTTTTATCGTCCTTTTGTGCTGTAGGT
>JBBPCS010000386.1:13355651-13399542 GCA_037974645.1 Hollardia meadi
AAGACCTAGTTGATGCAGAAGGAACCTACTTAGGCATTGTGCTGTGTGAATTAGAGACATGACTTCAAAGTTTACTGTTGGCATATTTATGAAACTTTCTCACCTATTCTCTACTCCTCTATTTCTTTTATCGTCCTTTTGTGCTGTAGGTACAGCAGTACACATTCCTCCACAGACACCATGTTTGTTTACAACTATGGTCAAAGAAACACTTTGATTAGCTCTATATGATCCACTTGATGACTAATGTTTGTTACGTCCACTGATGCATAAGAACACACATTGAGTATGTTCATCCGGGATGCCGCGTTGCGTTTGTGTACTTGCATGGTCCGTGCTTCTGCCCTTTGACGTTTCCCTCTTCCAACACACCTGATTCAAATGATCAGCTCGTCATCAAGCTCTGCAGAAGCCTGATAATAAACCATTCATTTGAATCAGGTGTGTTCGAGCAAGGAAACATTTAAAACATGCAGGGCAGGGAGTCCCCAGGACTAGGACTGAGAAACCCTGCATTAGATGTAATTTAAGAAATTTTAAATAATTATGGTCCTGGCTGTTCTGCTCACAGACCCTCATGCATTTCATGATCATGTGTGAAGCTACTTCGAATTGGTTGTGTTGTGAGTTCAAGACCTAGTTGATGCAGAAGGAACCTACTTAGGCATTGTGCTGTGTGAATTAGAGACATGACTTCAAAGTTTACTGATGATTTCGGTCCAGACAGTTCTGCTGATGCATCCTCCTGTATTTCACATTTGTCTTCCACCTCTTTATCCTTCTTCTTCCTCCTCAAAATGCTCAGTCCTGACTCACTGCTGCACAGCAGATGGTGGTTAAGAAGTTTAAGATGCCGACCATAAAATCTTAAGGTTAAATCTTAAGTCTTATCAGTATTGAATCAGTGTAAATATAAATCCTTTAGTGCGAGAGAAATCTTTGAGGCCTGAGAGTTCACATCAGTACGATTGAAGCCCTCATTTTCGACCATATATATTGCCACCATCTTTTACATATATGATATCTTTGGGTCTTTTTTTTCTTTTGTGTTTTTCTTCATTCTTTGCTATATGTGAGCAATCTTTATTGTGTCAGAGTAACCAAAGTACAGCCACAGTACCACCACATTTTAATCCTGTTCATCAGCAACGTCTCTTTTCTTTACCTTTTAATTTTGCTGTGGCTTTCTTCACCGATAAACATGTTTCCTCTGAAGGAACCTTCAGTGTTCTGATGGACCTTTGATACAGTAGCATGTGGTGTGTTTAGTTTTCTCATCCAACTAGGGCTACACCTACGATTATTTTTATTGTTGGTTAATAATTTTATTTTAGATTAGATTAGATTCAACTTTATTGTCATTGTGCAGAGTACAAGTACAGAGACAACGAAATGCAGTTAGCATCTAAGCAGAAGTGCAAGAAGCAGTAAGTGCGGAGTATGTACATATATACAGTGGAATATATATAAAAAGCATATGTGCAGTATGGACAGAATATGCTATATACAGTAGGAGTCTATGAACATGAGCAATTTGGACTATAAAATGCAAGTAAATAGTGAGAATTGTCTGTCGCAGTTATCCAGAGCCCAACGTGACAATTTGCAGTGCTTCAAACAGCAAATATTCACTTTAGAGAGGATGAAGCCAATTAATTATAGGCATTGTTGCTAAAAAATAAATTACTAAAACAATTGGTGATTATGACAGTAGTTAACTATATGTTTAATGCTAACCCTGCTATGCTTTTTTGGGGGGAGCAGGCTGTCCATTCCTATAGGACTGCTAAAGTATATGGTTGGTTACTTTGTTTCTGTTTGTTGCATGTTTGTTCCCTATCAACACTCGTTTTTAATACTGTAATACAAATATATGGTTGTTATATGGGAATTGAGGTCCCCAAAAGTAGCTCCAAGATACAGTTGCAGTTTAGCGAACCAGAAACTAGTAGTGTCTGTGGCTATGGCATTATTAATAATATATAACTTTAATGGGGTTTGGGCTTGAAAAAAACTCTATAAGGAAATCCTGGCAAAATCCACATCTGTGCACAAACACTCACACACACTGTTTACAGCCACCCAGAATTATCTACCACACTCTTCCTTCCTCCAACCAGCGCTGGTTCCTCTGCTCAGTCTCTGAATCCTGTTGCTGTGGTTACCCTTCTGCTGTATACAATGGCAGGGTGGTTGCATAATGTTTTTCTGCTGGTGCAGTTTGTGGCCCACACTACAGCTGAGTGGGCAGGGAGCACTCCAAACCACCCTCCCACACTTCGCTCCATGCTAATGAAAAGCTTGGCCTCACCAGGGAGTTTTCACACTAAGTCATATCGGACAGCAGAACGCCACAGAGCCTGTGGTTGCTGCCCTGCTACAAAGGCAACGTCCTTTTGACTTTTCTGTCATTGGCTGAACCACACAGGACGGGCAGTTAGTTTGATATTCTTTCCTGATTTTGGTGGGATTCAAATATAAGCAAATAATAAATAAATAAAAAATAAATAGTTAAGCAAAACCATCAGTGTAGAGTCACATTAAAGATTTCTTTTAATTTCTGATACTGGAACAAGCTTGTAGTCCACTTTTACCTTGTGGGATTTTCAGTGACCATCATTCTTGGGTTTGTTTCAGGAGTTGGACAGATGTTTTGGGAAGATCACAACTTGTTATTACCAAGGACCAATATCTTTAATAGCAGGACCAATATCAAAATAATCACTCATATGTTGCACATATATTACGCTCATGCCAATCGGATCGTATATCGCAGATTGAAGGGATGATAGGCGAATGGACATTCCTACGCCGATTTTTACTAACTTACTATCAGAACAAAGATGAAGCTGCGCCTGACTGGGCATTTAGAGATGTTTTTGGAGGAGAAACTTGTCCGCCCACTGAGCCTTGTTAATCAGCACGAGTAACAAGTCAATTTTAAATGAATTACAAGCCAGTGTACTGTCTTCGTCTCTTTTCCATTGCATTGATATGCCTGCTCAACGAATAAAAAGGCACTGACTGAATTAATGTATTTGTCTACATTCTCTCCACATCAAGTTTGATTAAAGCTGGGCTGTAGTGACGGCCCACATTTCTCATAAGACTGTGCTGGGCTGAGTACTTTAAGTTTGCTTTTTTATGTTCCAAAATGCAAATGTTGAAATGCAACAACGTTTCAGTCGAAAAACCCAAATACATTAAGTCACACAGAGTATGAAACGCAGCAAATCCTCACAATTAAAAGTCTGGAGCTAATGAATGTTTGCCATTTTTGCTAATTTTAAATAAACCTGCTGATTGATGGTCTGTTCTGCCTATAATTAATCAATTAATTATAGGCTTAACTTGGTCTTAACAGCGTGTTAAATGACATTTGAGAGTATTAAAAACTCGCACTCCTCCTTCGAAGAGCACCAAATGGGAGTTATTAGATTACTGTTTATAATTTGTCAGCAGTATAGATTCTGTACAGGTTTTTAACTGCCTTGTCATCAACACTTACCATTTCCCTTCACACATAAACACCCCATTCGTGTCAAATGTAGAGGAAGTGCTCAGAGCTGTATAATCTCTAGTTCTGGAGGAGACTGATGTGGTAAATTTGGGCAATGACAAAGGATGGTGTGCAGTGCCCTGGAACTTTATTCATCCCCCATGAGCCAAAGACAATTTAATTAAGTAGAGAAGAGTAATTGTAGTGACTGGACATCTCACACAAACAAAGTTTATTGGTTTCTTTTCAAGTGAAGATGTCGATGGAAAACATTCTCACTGGGGTTGAATGTTGGAAAAATTGCTCTTGTTGTTGTTGAATTGAGGTGGATTGAGTTGTTTAGGAATTAAATTAAACGAGGAAGGACCAGATATCAGATTCAAAACCCGAGCTGCAAAGATTTTGCGCTTTTGAGTGCCAAGCAATTTGGCAGAGATGAGTTTTATCCTCATGAAATATTAATCTCTGATTTGTAAAGCAAAATACACCATTGCACAGCACATTCAAGGTTTATCATAGTCGTAGGTTATCATAGTTTATCATAATCACTTTTTTTCTTTGGATTTTTTCCCAAAACTCTTGGCAATCCTTTATACACCTTAGGTACAAATCTTTAAAAGCTGGCAGCTGCTGTGTTTTCACCCTCCCATTGGGCAGAGTTTGACCGTGTTGCTTCTTGTATAGAACCACTTAATAAATCAAATCAAAGTTATTCCCTGTAAAGTGAAGAGGCAACATACTATATTAGGCCATATTATGCATTTTAGGGTTTTTCCATTACCTTTAGTGTGTCACATATCTTTTTGTGCATGTACAAGGTCTGCTAAGTTGAAAAGCCCAAAGTCCATCGCAAAGGGAGCTCCTTACTCCCACAGAAAACTCTGCCCCTGAAGTGCCTGAAACGTCTCATTACTAGTTTAGCCTTTACTTCTGTGACTTTGTTACATCACTATGCCACACTTTGCAGAATGCACACCTTACGGCTAGCCTGGCACACCATTTGGCAGAGCTTTAATTTGGCGTGCCCATACGGGGAAGAGTTTTGTTAGAAATATCGGCATGTCACGGAGATGCTGTGTTTTTAATTGCGGGGGCAAATTCCCTAAGCAGTTGACCAATCACAATAGAGTGGGCCAGCTGACCAATCAGAGCAGACTGGGCTTTTCGGGAGGGAGGCCTTAAAGAGACAGGAGCTAAAAGAGAGTGTTTTATACGGAGGGTGTGTAGGGTGCTGCTGCAATGAACAGTGTGGGAAAGATAATGTGTTTTTTGAAGATTAAAGCATGTAAACATATTCTAGTATAAACCTGAAATAATATTAACTTGAAAATGAGCATAATATGGCCACTTTAACATCAATTACTATTTCACTTGTGCACCACTATTGGTTAAATATTCATACTGTACATTAGGGCTGCACCTAATGGTTATTTATTATTGGTTAATCTAATAAATAATTTACAGATTTTAATAAAAAGTATAATTTTTTTAACTTTCTTGAGTAATTAACAATTAAATAACCTAAAATTAATATTAAGTACTTGATGTTGTGTTACCCAGCAGTGGTGCAGAAATTACTTTTAACATGGTGATGTTGCTAAACTGTGGCCAGAGTTTACTAATACATAGGCATGGATTGATAGACCGTGGGCACAGTTTACTAACTAGCATGTCATTCTGCGTGCTGATAATCCTAATAAATCATGCTTGGGTGGGGACAAAAACTAAACGGTTGTCTTACGATCGCTCCCTTCTTGACAAGTGCCCCGGGATCTTTTCTTTGGAGAGCACCACATTGTTGGATCTCTGTCTAAAGCACTTACACACTTTAGATGATCATTGGTGAGTTTTTTTAGCTTGCAACTTGCAATTATTATTATTATTATCATTAATCCATGCTTTGACAGGGCGCAGCCATGCTTCACTGGGACACGCTGACACGTTATGCAAATCAACGTATTTCCGCAATCGCTAACGTTGATTACGATGACAAGTGGCCCCAGTCGTACTATACATTCACATTTGTATTTTATATTGTTGGGGGGTGGAAAACACCAGTTCATTTCATCATAACATTTACAGTTTCTGTACTTCAGTAAGCAGTAGTGAACTCACCAGTTTTCTTTGGAACATGCATATTGATTTGCTGAGACTGGCTGTTGTTGGACTACTGCACTTAGTAACTTAGAATGAGTGGGGCACATTTAAGCACTTCAGCCTGAAGTTGAATAAATGCATTTTAGGGCCATTGAAAAAGAGGTTGCATAGTGCTGTTATTACACTGTATCTCACTGTTTACTCCTGCTACTACTACTACCTACTAGGGACTGTAGGCTTTAACGTAAACTGTGAAGTAAATATTATAATAATATGACAATTTTTAACTACTGCAGACCTATGAAAATCCTGCTGCACTTGACTGCTCTATCAGAGACTGAAATGGGGATGACTGATCCCATCAGCCAATCATTGGGCTGCATAAAAGCTGCTTTGTCACAAAGCTGACACGGATCGAGACAGATGCCAGATTACAGCACCTCTTTTTTATTAGATGGTTGCGTTATCCAACCCGAAACTGAGACCTGTATTTGACATGACATCAAATCCTTTTCAGTAGACCATCTGTAGAAAGTGTGTCAGTATATAGAGCAGATGTGAGGCAGCAGTGTATCACAGGGATAACCACAGTGGGAGGCGAAACATAGCACTGTAGTTAAAGACAGATGCTAAAATCCTTGTTAATTGGTGGTAGAACCTGGTGAGAAAGATATCAGAAATACAGAATATAGGATGTTTTTAGGGGTTTACTTTGCTTGCGTGCCTTTACTCTTGTACTATGTTTCCTTTGGAAACTTTAAAACTACTATAATCAATATTTTCATAATCTCACAACTTTACTGTTTTGGTTTACTCTCACCGATCTGGTTTAATCAACCACTCACAGCATGGTTTTGGCCACAGCAGGCAGCTGTTTTCATCAAAAAAGCACAGTTACAGACTAGTTGGTGAACATTGTAAAGCATTTAGCTGCTAAAGAACCAGATATTTCCCTCAAGAGTTGGTAGAGCAGAAAAATGGAGCCAAAAGAGAGTGAATATTGGACCACATTCGCCATGTGGCGAATCATGCTGTAACTGACGGATGTGTTGACATTAAAAATAATATTTTTTACAAACAAGTTTGCCATATTTAAAAAAAATAAAAAATTATTTGTCAGAGTTCACAACTTGTTTCTGCTGCTCCTAAGTGGCCTACAAACAAGCTTCCTCTGGTTCACACCAAAGGAAAGCAAACTGTTGGTGCCATCATACTCATTGTGTTCCCACTTGTGTGTCATCCTCCATCAGTCCATGTGTATCAGTATCAGATTTGACAGAGAAGCTTTGTGTGTGCAGTGTGTACCTTTCTGGAGCACTACTAGCCTGCCTACTATTGTACTTTTATTGTAACACTTTTCAGCTTTTCAGCACCCTCTCCTATTTCAAAATAGTAGTACACAGAGCAAATCAATAGCTGGCTTTCAGGAGTTGTAGGGAGATGATACCCAATGTAGTACGGGTCACTATAGCAAGGACAGTGTTTCTTTTCCCTGAAAGCTAAATCAAATAAGAGTAATTAGAAAACGCTGCTCAACTTATTTAATGTGGTTTTTCATCCATATCTTTGAGCGTAGTAAGCCAAAGGAGTCTCTCTCAAAACCAGAAACATAATAACTACATTCAGCCTACATTGTTTGTGTTAACAAGTATTTATGTATTTAATATTTAATTGGCTGTTAATACTGCTAAAACAATTAGTTGATGAACAGACTTTATGCTTTTACCTGGTTAATATCATTTTTAAATTAAAAATCTTTGACTTTTGAACTGGTGGTTAGAGAAAATAAACAATTTGAAGATTGGGTTCTAGGATCACTATTTTGCCACATTATACAGACTAAATAACGCATTGATTTCTGACTAAATAAATTACTAATAATAATAAGTAGTTGCAGCCTAAGCTGTCACAGACCAGAAAGTCACATCTGAATTCTTGAGCTGGTTGTGTTGCCCTCTAAAACAAAATAATGTGCTACTACAGAAATTAAATGTGCTATTCAAAAATGTGAATTTTGTTTGTGTTGTTTCATGTTTTTCCTGCCGTCTAGTTTGATTTTCCTCCCTGACATTTTGTTTGCACATGCAGTTGGTTCCTTGAATGTAAATTGAAATCAGTTTCTTGAGTTGTGTATCCTGCTCTAATGAAGTCGTTCTGGACCTTCCATTTGACAGGGATTCACTGAACTGAACAGCTGTCAGTTATTGATGAGAGTGATATAGAGGAGATGCAAAATTTGGAGATGAAGCAGCCAAATACTCTACATTGTTGTTGTACTAAATCTCCCTCTTTAGAGGCAGCAATGAGTCAGATGTAATCATTGAAATGACAGCTGCATGGGATGTAGTTGCAGGGTTGGTAATTGCTTTGAAAAAATCAGTGATTTGGTTCTGGCTTGGCAGCTGCTCTAACTTTGTGGGGAAGCTCAGATGTTTTGAACTAGGATGCTGCAAGAAAAAGGATGTATGGTATATACTATTATTTCATAGAAACAGTGTGGCATAGTGTATATGTGTATATAATTCTATGTAGACAATCTCTTGCAAGTATGGCTTTTCTTTTATCCCCATATGTTCTGAGGGATATGTTTTTGGGTGTGTGTGGGAAAGGCAGCCTTAAAATGTCATAATAGACATTGCATTATACTCCCACAAGTGTAGGTTCTATTTAACAGGCTGTGATGTATAGATGGATTATATTGGGATTTAGGCTAAAGATTAGAAGGGTGAGTATCATACTTTCCTTTTATATTCAAATCTCCCTAGGAATGACTTGCATATTAGATTATTCTGCAGTAAATGATTTACATCTAAAGCTGTCCAGACAAGCATAAGCTTGGTCTGGGAGAGGGCTTGGTCATGCACCATCGGGCTGAAAAAGATGCTTTTATTGGTAAAACACAAGGTTTATTTTCTGCATTTTAGTATCTGGATGCATAAAGATATCAAGGAGATTTCTCCCTGCCTCTGAGATCTTAAAGCCAGCTGGAGCATGTGCTGAAATCAACTCTCCAGCAGGGAAATACAGGTTTTCTAGTGTGTGTGTGTGTGTGTGTGTGTGTGTGTGTGCGTGTGTGCGTGCGTGCGTGCGTGCGCGTGCGTGCGTGCGTGACAAGTAGCAGTATGTATGTCATCATCAGCTGCTGTCAGCCCTAGCTGTGCCGGACACTCTGCATTGATGACTTGCGCTTTGGACTGAGCTTTTTTAACACCTCATTCTCACTGAGGAAGCTGCTGCCTTTTTAGCACAACCCTGCATGCACTTCTAAATCCACTACACCCACATTCAGTGGATGCTAAAGTTAAAATAATTGTGTGTCACAAATGCATAAGGAATGTACATTTTACACATTTTACCTTTTACACATTTGCTTTGATCAAATAGTGTTAATTTAAAAATTTGTGGTTGAGATTGGTGAATTTCCTCATAGCACTCCAATCAAAATAAGGTCTGGTTCCCATCAATGTTACTTTGTATATGACTGGACTTATTGCTTTTGCTTGGTTGCCATTTCATAAATAATATTTTAACTTAATGGCATCAAGATTTTGTGTTTATGAGTGCTGAGTGTCTGCCAGATGGGATGCTGACCTAACAGTTACCTGGGAGTTATAATTAACTACTTTTTACTATCTACTTGAGATTTTATAATCAGTGTTACCTGGTGAAGTCATAAATGGAATGATAAGTCATTGTAAAAATATTGATGGTCATTCAGTGCTTTATGACCCTGAGAAGAAAGTCCCTCACAAGCTGTTTTACAGAAAACAAACTTGAAGAGATGATGCATAGATGGAGAGATACTCTACGACTACTGTTCACTACAGTACTGCACATTTAATTGTTTCTTTACACCCTTTTTTTCTTTTCCATTAAGTCCTTCTTTGGAAAGTAAACTTCCAGGTAGAGATGTCCCAATACAATCTTAAGGATCGCTAGCTGGCCCAACAACTAAAATAAACCAGATAGAAACCTCCACAGCTCTACTGTGCTTTGTACACTGCAGCCTGTTAGTGTTAAATAGGGTGAGTCAAATGAAGTAGTCTGCAGCTGTTACTTAATATGTTAGATACATATTTAGTCCGTGTTTATGTAAGTAGTGGATTAAACTTGGCTTGGATCCGGGACTTGTTCTGGACATCTCTCACTCCAGGTTATTTTAATTCTCTCTATCTTGTGCTCTTATTTTGAAACTAAATAACCTCATTTGTTATTATATTCTGATAAAGAGCTACAGCTGCTTCTTCCTCTGGGTGTGTCTGTATTTCCCATGGGGCTTTACATCGTAAAAATATAGAAGAAGTCATGAAAAGATCTGCAGCTGCTTGTTTATCCAGACTGTTTTATCCACTGCATGTTACACACTGGCCACACTTTGCGTTGTGTTGTATTGTTCTGTGTTGTGTGCTTGTTGGCATCAAATTTTTTCCTCACCCAGCCTGCTCGCTGATTTTT
Source organism: Hollardia meadi (assembly GCA_037974645.1). Classification (NCBI taxonomy): domain Eukaryota; kingdom Metazoa; phylum Chordata; class Actinopteri; order Tetraodontiformes; family Triacanthodidae; genus Hollardia; species Hollardia meadi. The sequence continues at coordinate 13,365,703 of JBBPCS010000386.1, forward strand.
GTTTACAAGGCCTTTCTGCTGCTCATTACCGCTGCACTTTGTTCATTCTAGTGCTGCCTCATCTTGACAAGGCCAGTCAGGAGTCCAGTCAGAGCAGCAACCTCCAACTAACATCAGCTAGTCATCCAGGCGAGGCTGCACTGATTTGACAGCTCACTACTGTCCACTGGTCAGTCTTCCTACTGACTGGACACAAGACTCAGAGCTATCACAACTCTGTGCTTTCAGTCTGTCTTTATGAAAGTGCACCCCACTCACCCACCTTACTGTACAAAGCTAATCCTGAGTTATCTTTTATGTTTAACACTACATCAGGGCAAAGATATCTTGTTTTGTTTGACCAACAGCCCCAAACCCAAAGATAATGATAATAACTAATTACATAAGACAAAGAAAAGCAGCAAATCCTCTGCAGTTGTGCTTGAACAATGACGTGAACGATTACATCGTTTATCAAAATAGTTGCCAATGTTCTGTCGATTGACTAATCGATTATTTGACTTATCAATTCAGCTCAACATTACATTCATTTAACAGTTGTTATGATCCAATACATAATTACTTAAGTTACTTAATTAACTTAATTAAGTTACTTAATTTAACAACTGGAGTGTGAAGAAGTCGCTGTAGGCGTTTCCATATTTTGCTGATCAAGGTCTACAGCTAAACACTTTAAAAGATGTAAAAATCTAATTTGCTGTTTTTGCTCTGGCTTAACTGATGCTCTTGGCCTGGCTTCTGCATGGCTGTTTGCATGTAAATTGAATGAGAGCAGGTCTGTTTTAAGAAGCAGGGCCAGTTACTTTGTACTTTGTATATGCAACTGTGCTTCCATGTGTGTACATTCAACAGGCAGGACTGTATAGTAAACCTGGGATATCAGTGGGATGAATGTGGAGTACTGAACTCGCTCTGTCATCACACAGAACTGCTGTATCAAGGGTAAAGCGAAGCATGCAGCAATAAATCTGTTAACTGCTGCAGTATCTTTCCACAGATAAACACTCCAGCGTGTTGGGTAATGCAAGGCATTGTCACACGCCCAGGCTGCTCTGATAGACACAAACAAACCTCTCCTTTCCCAACCAGCTCCTTTCCTATCATCCCCTCCCCTCCAGTTGCTTTACAGAAACAAGTAGGCCAAAAGTGGAAAGCCTTGTCTGTGTTTTAAGCACAACAAAGGGAACTGTGCAATTTGATCCTGCACACTATCTGGGCTTTTGCACTGCAGAGGGTTGAGAGGGAGAACTGCTCTTGAAAAACAGCTTCCCTGCCTCTGTATGTCAGTGATTCCCAGGATGGGTTTTTCTTCTCTGCCTGCTCATTATTTCTGCCCCATCTTTGCGCTTATTCAGCAGCATCCGTGCAAGTCAGTGCTTTCCCTCGACATCACTGGAGAATTTGAGGGTTTTCCCAGCTAGCTTTGGGTTTATAGTACAGGGGGAATCTGCCATATTACCTCCTGTTAACTTCGCTCTTAGCTAGATTTTTAAGAGCTTAGTCTAATCTCTTAGAAAGTGAAATTGTAAGGGAAACAGTGTTTGATTTTCAAGGCAGTGGTGGGTTTTGGTTTCTCTCCACTACCTCACACCAAGGGAAGAAAGCTCAGTTGAACTGCTGCCATTTTCCCCTTGTTTGTATGTATGTGCAGCTGGTGTTGTTAACAAAGGGTGGGCTCGCTTTCCTCTGTTTCAATGTACGTATAGTGGAAGAGATTTCCACAGGCTACATGCCATCGCTCAAAAAATTTAGTTGTTTTCCTGATTCACTATTTAGCTATGTTGCTGTTACCTGTTAGCATAGTCGTATTAGTTTTCATAATGTAGGGCAGGTATTTTCTTAATAAAAGGGTGAACCAATATTAATTTTTCTCAACCATTGCAAATGTGGCCTAATGCTGATTCACAACTATTCAGATTTTAACAATAAATTATCTTCAGTTGTAAATATAGTAATTTTCAGACCTGCCCATTTTGATGCTAATATTTTCAAACAGTATTTTACTTACAACATCATAACTTGATTTGAATTTCCCTCGCCACCTTGCTGCGTACCTCAGTAAAGACAAGTAAGTGCGTTATATACATCTGTACATTAGTGTTGTTGCGTGTTGTCAAAACCTCACCATGCATGTATTATTGTATTATTAGTCACACCATCAAAAAGTCCTCTTCCAGCCTTGGAAAACACCTTGGCATCTTGAAAACCAGTTCAACAAACAAACAAAATAGAATTTGTAGTGCCTTTTGAAAGTCTGTTCACCCCACCCATGAGCCCTTACTAAACTAACCTCTAAGTAATAACACTGCTGAGACTAAATCTGTGCTGTGTATTTCCCAACAGTCGAGACTCCTACTCAACTTCCTCTGTCGTGAAGCAATTCTCAAGAGTCACTGTTATACTTTGTTCTACTCTTTCTCAGAACATGCTCAACCTGACAGCTAACAGGTGCTTTAACATATTAGTTCACAAAATTAATAACTGTAGTAGAATTTTGGTAACGATAGTTTGAGATCTAACATTCTTATTCCTGCTGTAGCATGAAGTTCAGGGAAATTTGGACATTAAAAAACAATGTCCACTGAAAGACAAGAAGTACATAACCTTGGCAATTCACTCAATTTTTAACTCATAGCAATATGATTACATTGTACAATGAACTTTTTGAGTATCGTGTGAGTGAATTCAGGGTAGTGTGAATTGGCTTGGATCTGTATGCACAATCTTATTTAATTGTCAGGCAGCATTAGATCACTTACAAAATATCACACAGAATATTTTCAAGTATCTTTGATGATTCATAGGACTTTTCACTGTGCTGAATACTGGACACCAACAGTCTTACATTTCCCTCACAAGATTGCTCTCCATTCATCATCATCCTTTCCCTGTGATCCAGATGCATCATGGTACATGTTTATATGAAGTAGATCAATGGTCTTCTCTGGAATAAGTGAATAAAACTATTGTAAGGATTCATGAGTGCTACACTGACATGACAAGTCAATGTGAAAAAATGAAGAACTTGATTGTCACAGGATTGCTTCAAAACTGCACAGATGGTGTATAATCAAAAACAGGAAGTCAGTTGTGTTTTCCTTTCTCATCCTCAACAGTATTTTCACACCAAGTCCCATGGTTTCACAGATTACACTTTTCCTCTGCATGAATTTTCAGCAGTGGAAAGTTTGACAGCACAAGAATAAAAAGAGGGATGTTCAGAGTAAGCTGGCTGCTTTTGTTGGGGTTCTGGTTTGTTACTTTTGGCATATCAGTTGATTAGGTGTCTACATAGTTTGTCTTTGCTATTTTTCCAGTTTCAGTGGTTAGATTATGAAGTTAAATGTTGGCCTTCCCTCCAGGTTACATTCTGTTCACCTTGTTGTATGTTTTTGTCTAGAAAAGGGACACATAAGGAGATAGATTCTATGTTGGCCAAAAATATTTACCCTGTGTACCGTATGTATGTGTATGTGTACATGTATAATATTACATATACACAGTGTGAACAATGGCCCTCTTTTACTCTCTTCTGTCAATTTTTCTGGGAGGAACAGACCAAATCCTGATGTTTCAGTCCCCTTTATCTACTCTATCTACATGGAGGCCTGACTGACAGAGGTAGGAACCACAATAGGGTGAAGCTGGCCTGAATGGGGGTGGAAGTGTCATTAGCATGAGAAAGCCCTCATCCTCAGCTCCCTCTTCCTCTTCACATTAGCCCCTTTTACACAGCCCATTCAATGCGGGCCTATTGCGCCTCTGATACGCCTCGCTGTCTGTATAAATGTCACAGAGGTGTAATGGGCGGTCAAAGTTGTTCCACCTATGAGACGGCAACAGAGGTAGCAACAGTGCCGAATTGACGTCTGTATAAAAGGAGTGAGGCGGTGAGGCGGAACAACGAGTCTGGGCTGTGACGTTTTGTTGACATGGTTTGTATGTATGTTGATGAAGATTCTCAGTCATCCAGTTCGTGGTATATCTCAGTGCTGAAAGAAGGTAACCGGACTTGCTAAGGCTTTCTTGAAGACGTTTCACCTTTCATCCAAGAGGCTTCATCAGTTCTAACTGACTGGTGGGGAGTACAGGCTTTCAACCCTGTGGGGGTGTGGCCCCATCAGAGTCGTTGAGGTCATGTGAGTTCTGGGTTTCAGAGTCATTAAAGTCACATGTTGGTCGTAGACCCACTTGGCCATGATGTGGGTCGTTAGGGGTCAACACCAACACACCAAGGACAAGGACACCAACTATTGGCCACTTACAATGCAATCCTGAGTTCCCTCCCCAGACTATTTAACACCCATTCACACCTGACTCAGCTGACCCCGTGTTTGGCAAGAACAGACACTCAGCGATACGACAGAAAATCCAATCGATCTATTTTTTCTTGTTAACACAATTACATAAGTGTTTAATAGACATACATAAACGGGACACTACCACATTAGCTGTGTTATACTGTAACACCACAGTAATAATAATATTCAATACCATACAGTGAAACTCTAATCTGTTGAGGAGCTCTGCCAATAGAACTTCCCTCCATCACCAACCTTCCAGAGCCAGCTTTTTTGCAAGGATGCACAAATCAAATGCATTTTGCTGTGCCATCGCTGTGCAGAATGCGTGGAGAAGTTCATTGGCCATGCTTATTGAACAGAATGAAAAAGCAGGAAGAAGAGATTCGACCAAGTTTAGCTGATCTAGAGCTGAAACTGGACATTAATTTCATTATCGATTAATCTGCAGTTAATTTTCTCGATAAATCGATTTCTTTGTTTGGTCTGGAAAATGTCTGCAAGCGATAAAAATGTATTAATTTTAGGATCATGTAAGAAAAGTAAAGTGGCAAATCCCAACATCAAAGCTGTAACCATTAAATGTTTGTCAGGTTTGCTGTGAAAGATTGACACATTGATTAATCGTTACAGCCACAATATGAGCAGAAAACTTTCACAAATACCTGAGAGTTTTAGTGTGGGTGCAAGTTTTCAAATCTTAAGTATCTTCAGATGTATCCACATAAACATGGACATGGCCTTAGATACCACTGATTGACACAAGGGATACAGAACAGGGTGATGTTTTTTGGTACTGATACTCCCTGAGGGGGTTTGCTGTTTCCTTCTTTCTTTTTTTAAAAAAAAAGCTCCAGCAGTGTTGTAGTCTGGATCCTATGTTTACTTATAAATTATTTGGAGACACATTGTAGAAAGAGGATTAGAGTTGGGAACATATATTTTAATTGCTAAACTGCTTCCTGACAACTGTGGACTGGGCTTGGCAGGACTGTCAGAGTCTCTCTTCATAATGTCCTTTTTTTGCCAAGGCAGACAAAGCTTTTGCCAGATAGCTTCCTCTCTGCTGTTAGTCTATGTGGAAATCTGGCTGTGGATATCAAAAAAAAAAAGAAAAGAGACAGAATGTGCCACTCTCTCTCTCATTTTCTCTCACTCTCCTTTCTCTCACCCCCTACTCCCTGTACTCTTCCTCCCTCTGTGGGTGTTTGGTACACTAAGTGCTTTACGATTGCCAGGGCCTGAGGAGGCACAATTGGTGGAGGCGTCAACAGCCTTTAGCCAAGTGTCCTTGCTTCCCCAAGTGTGTTTTTTTCTCTGGCTGTGTTTTGGTCGAGTGACGGTGGAGTCAGCGTTATCCAGTCACTAGCAACATTCAATAACAATGCTGCATGGCAACATGAAGGAGGAATTTCCATAACAACTCCTGTGTTGTTCATACACAGAGTAATTTGTCACGCCAAAATGTCATGCAGACATTTGGATTGCCCAGACAATAGGTGCTAATGTGTGCATTACAGCATTTTTTTTATTCCACTTAACTAGGACCATGTCTGCTGGAGCCTGTTAACATGTTACACTAAAATATACAGGGAAACAACACCTGGGAAGGTGAGAGAGTTCACATGTGTGCACAGGAACATCTTTAAAAATTATCAAAAGGTTTCTCATTGGGAACCAAATTTTTATATTCAAAAAATGTTTGTTGCCCCCCACCCCCCCAAAAAATAAAATAAATAAATAAATAATTAAACAAATATAATAATAATAAATAAATTCAGTTTATTATCACAGAAAATGAAGAAAAATAATCAATATTGTACCCAGTTTTACTTTACTAAGGTGGACATGATTTAAATATCTTAATTGTAGTGAATATTGCATTTCATATAAGCATTAAAGGTCTTTGTTTTCTTCTGGAACAACTCTATAGTTGAGTCTGTGTGTGTGGTGCAGGATTGCTGCTTGGATGTTTGTCAGCTGTGTTGATGTCATACCGAGCTGTGATTCTTATCGGTGATTTGCTGACAGTGTGTGAGAGCTGTGCTGCCTGGCTGTAATTTAAACACTGTTGTCAAATTGATGAGTGGTTGTTGTGGATGAAGGCAGGTGTGTGCAGGTGAATTATCATTTTATATATGTAACAGACAAATTGGGTTTTGATATTTGAAATAAGTCTCTGAATCACCCCCAAAAAGTTGATTTGGTGTTGGATCTGAACACATACTGGTGCTTTCATTCAGCATCAAGCTCTAGGCAGCATCAGCTCAAATGCATCATCCAGTTATTAATTAAAGCTGTTTCGATCAACTGTTTTGATGCCTTATAATCCCACCCACTCATTTTGGTTCTGGTTTGTGTTTACCACTTTGAAACTGATACAGATTTGGCCAACAATCGTTTTTTAATGTATTTGTGAACAGTACTGAACAGCAGGTGATTGATAAGTACACTATGTCTATTTCTGTTACATATTTCTATTGTCTATTGTTAATTTTGACAGTTGGTTTTGGTACATTTGGGTTTCTATATATTGTTTCTTGTTTCTTTGGTTAAGATAATTGTTTAGATGTCTGTCATGATTATTTCACAGTCTTGTTGATGCTCTTATTTGTTAATGATAGTAATTTAATATTAGATTTAAAATCAAGATTTAAAATCACAAGGGAATAGCTTGACATACACTTATTTTCTTTCTTGCAAACAGTTAAATAAGAAACTTTTCTCATCTCTCCATGGTGTATCTTTAGCTAGCAGCTGGGTAGTTTAGCTTAGCATTAAGACTGGAAACAGGGGTAAACAGCTAGCCTAGTTCTGTCCAAAATCAGGCTGCATGATATTGGAAAAAACTGACATTGCAATATCTTTTGTTTCTGCGATATATATTGTGAAAAAAAAATACAGGAAATTTTCCCAGATATATGCAGTGTGTTACCCATGTACAGACACATAGTTAATCGTATTATTTCATATCATATTTAACACATTTCTTGTATCACAGTTGTGTTATTTACATGTAATCTACCAGTACTAACAAGGTTACAATGTTAAAATAATCCTTAATCTACATGGCGGATGATAAACAGGCTTTCAAAGATAAACTGACTTTTCTTGTAGATGAGTCATGGAAAATGAGAACCTTTTCCTTTAGTATCGAGAAACAAAAAAGTTGAAGCATAACATGTTTGAGTTAATTTGCCTTACTTTACATTGCATGTCCTGCAATGTGACTATTGCACACGGGCACATTGCGATGTCAATGCTAAAACAATATATTGTGCAGCCCCAGTCCAAAAGTAGCAAAATCTGCCTACCAGCACCTCTTATTTCTTGGTTTTAACGAGTGACGTGTAACATGTTAATTAGTGAGCTTTAGCAGGGCTTGCAGGCAGAGTTTTAATTCAGTATTAATGTTTCAAGGCTAGATGCGACCTTGATAATCTCTTCTTCTCCTCCCCTCGCTAGTGGTCAGTTTGCTGTGGTCAGAAGATGCCGACACAGAAGTACAGGTGTGGAATACGCTGCCAAATTCATCAAGAAGCGGCGCAGCAAGTCGAGTAGACGAGGGGTGACGAGAGAGGACATTGAGCGTGAGGTGAACATCCTGAAGGAGATCCAGCACCCCAACATCATAACCCTTAATGAGGTTTTTGAAAACAAGGGAGAGGTCATCCTCATCCTGGAGCTGTGAGTGACCCTGTCTTCTTCTTTTATTCTTCTGTACTCATTACAAGTGGGAAAATTTAGATTTTTGTTTCACAAAATGGTAAATGGGAACAAATTCGTGACTCTGACCAAATGTTTTGCCATGCTGCCATATTCTGCTTGGTACAAGATAAACAGTACCTTTTACAAAATGTTATTTCGGAGCAATTATATTATCTGTTGATTATTATCTAGTGAGACATATAAATCTTTACATTTCTAAATATTATGGTCATGAAAGTATTCAATTTCAACATGATCATACCCTATAGTCTTTGTAACATCTTGTGGCTATCAGAGAAACGTTTACTTTTACAGTTCAAATTTCAAATTAAATATTTATTCCAGTGATTCAGTATTGCACTTCCATAAAGTTGAGGGTCTTACAAGAGCCAGATTTAAAAATAAATAAATAAATAAAGATCTGTTAAAGATCTTCAGTTTCATTCCCAACATCATAAGGTGTTACATATTTTCCAAACATTTGAAAGCTCCCTTCAGAGCCTAAAAAGATTCAGTGTTTTAACAGGCTGAGAAGTACTCCTCAAGAACTTACACTGAACTTCATGAGTAAAATCGATGTAATCCCCCTTTATAAAGCAAAAGCAAACTTTTGTGTTTTTGACTAGTTTTTCAAAACTAAAATAATTGTCAGATGGTGATTACAAGTGCCTATAATAACCAGTATTTTCAGTAGATTGATCATAAACTATGACTGTAGCTGTAACCAGTCAGAGGTGTTGTTTGGCTCCAGGCCACTTTTTTTCATTAAGCACCAGTTACACCAGTTTTACCTGGGTGGATTGAACTTAAAACACTGTAAGATCATTTATGTTTACATTACAAGTATTCAGCTGACATGCTTATTCTGAAAATATAAGCACAAAAGCATAACACAGTACACCTCAATTTGTAGGTCACCACCTTACAGCCAGCAGTAATGAGTGCAGCGTTGAGAGCTGCAGTTGCCAAACAACATTCCTGACCAGTGACCACATACCATAGAATGCAAGGAAGTAATAACAAGCAAGAAATCAGTCCAGGCCCACAGGACAGCCCGTACTTTTAATTTAGTACAGTAAACTGGTAGAGCACCATGGCTGGAAATAATGTCTTTTTTTTTAAGGCTTGATTGAAGAGAATTCTTAAAATCAGAATTGAAATGAACACTGTGCGAACTTACTGCCACGAGCTTCGCACAGTACAAAAATAATCTTATTTTTCATTACTAAGCCGTTTTAATGTTTTACACAACATGGACTTGAAAATTAAAATAACAGGTTCTGGATTAAAGGTTGGACAGCTCTTCAACATCCTGCAATCTGTCCATAAGCACATCTATTAACTAGGTGTTTTCTTTCTCTCAAACATTTGTTGAATCGTTCTAATCTTTCCCCATTGCCAAAACACAAAAGAAGTACTATAGTTCCAAGCGACATCAACATGAACCCTTCCTGCTCCTCATTACATAAATTTTTTGTCACTTTTATTTTTACAGATTATTGCCCAGAATCCCATATCACAATGCCTCAGTGGGCTTTACAATCTGTACAGAGTATGATATCCTCTGTCCTTAGACACTCAATTAAATTAATGCACAACTTTCTGGGCTGTGAAGTTTCAAACGGTAAAATCGTTTTTTATTACACTCCCTGATCTGTTTGAGTCTGGGAAAATTGGTCCTTATCAGTTTGGCCGATTGTTTTGGCTGATTGATTGGTGCCAATTATCGGTATCGGCAGAATTTTGCTCAGATAGTGGCCGATGGCTGTACAGACTCCACCAGTCAACTTCTCAACTGGAACTATTGACTTTGAGGGAAAATAATAGCTAAAAAAATTTAAATCGCCCCCACCAGTTCCAAATGTATTTATTAATTACTTTGGATTGAATGCTGAGTTTTAGATTATTATATTAGGCATTTATTACGTTGAGTTTGATGTTCCATGATCCAGATTTATTTATTTAAGTATTTATTACTTTGACTCAGATGTTCAGTTCAACAGTATATAGTTTTGAATATAATAGAACATTATTCATGTCCGACAGCGTCAAATTATTTAGCAGGGGTGGGGGGTTATATCAACCAATTAATTGGCTATCAGCTTTTTCCTGCTACGAAGTATCGGTATCAGCCTTTGAAAATCCACTAACGATATCTATGTTTTTTATTATCTGATATAAACTGATTTAGCCTATGAGTTTCCCAAACGTATTCTTGAACTCTGACAGCCATTTGATAAGACTTGCTCTGAAGAAAAGCGTATGATGAGATGCATGTCATTATTATGTCAGTCAGGCTGTGTTTTTGTGGACATGTTTATATGGGGCACTAATACAAGATGAAATATGAACCAGAAAGTAAAGTTTGAAGACTTAAAATGACAAGACACCACACAGAAATCCAAACTTCCTGGAATAGATTGTTTGATTGCATCACTATGAAAATGTGCTGCCATAGCAGCTTTAATTTTTCCCTCTGCCTTCTTTCTTGTGAGGTAAATAATATATAATGATAATGACACAAGTTGCAAGCTACAAGTTCCAAGCTCTATTGTCCTCTGGTATGGGTGCATGCATATTTTTGATCCTCCAATGCAGTACTGTGTGACAGACAACCTTGTCTTGCCTATTTTTGACAGAACCCCCTACAGTGGCACCCCACTGCACTTTATTAATGGTTTAAAATCAGGGTTTATGTATTAAGGAAATCATGTTTTGTTGATCCTTTTTCAGCAGGCAGGCGATGACTCTGTGTTAAAGTCAAGCTTGTGCTAATAATGCTCCATGGCTGCTGACAGTTGACACAAAAGAGGACAATGTTGAGAAATTAATTCTGCCTTGGATTATAATGGACTTGACTGAGAGTTGTGACAGGGTCAGACACTACAACATTCAAAGTGCCAAATTCTGGGAGAATTTTTCTCTAGTATATTCATAAAGGTCATCTACTGGAGGAGATAATAAAAGTTTGCCTGCCCTATGTGCAGTCTTTTAAAAGTGAATCATTTCAATTTGGTTTGCACTTCATTGTATAAATAACAATACCAGAACACTGTTCCTGGTTCTACGTACATTACAATTAGCATTCAAAGCTGGAAGGGTGACATAATGCTGTGTTTCACTGTTTTCAGCCCTGGGCAGGTAAAACAACTTGCATGTGGATGCCAAAAATATTAGCCTTCATGTTGTGCCCCTTTGTTCTCTACATCCTCTCTTCTTCCTGCTGCACTCTGGGTAAATACTGTACATCCATGACAGTGACTATCCTTTGGCATAAAACGTTGATCAACCGGTAAGAAGGAAAAGGCAACATGTCCTGTTCTGGCAAACACACTTCTTACCAGTCTGTGAATGTGCACTTACACTCTGTTATCTAATGAAGATCAAATAAACATCTGAGATACACAGTGGGTGTTTGGTGGGAGGAGGTTGTGGAGGTCCCAGCTGTGCAGCTGGTCTTGTGTTTCCTCCCTAAAGGGACACACCAGTGGGTGTGGGTGTGGGTGTGTGCGTGTGCGTATGTTTTTTTTATTCCGAAATTTGAGAAAGCATTAATGGATAGTATTGTTTTGTACACCAAAGTGAAAATAAACAGTTTTCCAAAAAAAGTACTTATATCTACTTATATTTTGTATAATAGTACTAATAATGAGATAATAAAATGGTAGTAATGGTTAAATAAACCTAAATTGAAATGGAGAGTTGGTTACTAAAATGAAAGTAATTTTCCATTGAACTGTGATTACACATACTGTACATTGTAAGACAAACACTTGTTTGTGTGTTTGGCTGAGTGAACGCAGATGTTATCTGCACTCTTCCTCTCTGCTTTCTCTGTCACATGTTTCCTCTCTGCAGGTTTTCACATATCACAGTGACTGTGATAAATCATCTTTCTCTACTTTTCTTTTCTCCCTTTAAGTGCTGAATCATCACTGTATTATTAAATGATCTTCACTTAAAATTTTACCCAAAAACTAGCCAGAAATTGGTCTGGGTCCCCAATGTTCATTAAACTTCATGGATCAAAGTGATATTTAGTCACAGTTTTTGTGTTCATTTTGGCAAACAGTGTTGATTTTAACTTGATAAATAAGTAAATGTTTTTTGTGATTTAGTAAATTATCACATTTGATCTCATCCATTGATTCTTCTCTATAGACTGTTAACCTCTTAATGCCACCTTTACCCTGATTATCATCCTTGTATAGTAATTGTAAGATAACAAGTTCAAGAAATAAACTATTTATTCCAGTAAAACTTACCTCAGACACTAGGTAAGTGCTTGTTGCCTCCAATGTGGGGTTTTCATTACTCGGGATGTGTAAATTGGTCGCACTCTAATGCACCGAGATGATTAGATTACATCAGCTCAGCTCTGCTGTGTTTGTAGCTGGCTCCTATCTGAGAAATCTCACATTTTAATTCTCTCCTCCTTTCTCTCTCCTCGTTCCAGTGTGGCCGGCGGGGAGCTCTTCGACTTCCTGGCAGAGAAGGAGTCACTGAGCGAGGAGGAAGCCACTCAGTTCCTGAAGCAGATCCTGGACGGAGTCTTCTACCTGCACTCCAAACAAATAGCTCACTTTGACCTTAAGGTACCGCAGCAGCTAAAGATGGAAGATGTCTTACCTGTGCTATGTCCGGTTCCTTTTGTCAGTCATGTATTCCAAGCAAAAGTTCAGCAACTTTTTGAGATATTGTCCAATTCGTCAGATTGTGTTTATAAGGTGATATCATACTATAAACTGAAGCTGTGTCTCAGTTCTATACTATGCTAATGCTATGCAGATTTTAAGTAGTTTAAAGCTTGTCGCTGCCCTACAACTTAATTAAGGGTGCTTCGGTCAGCTGTAAGTGTGACTGTAAACGGAGTACAGAAAAGCCTGGTAATGTTCTTTTCAAGTGCCCTACTGAATCAGGACAGTGTGACAGTGAGCTAGCATGCAAAATACCAGGACCCTGGTAATAAAGCAGCTAACTGGAATTTAGGCATCATTAGTTTTACTTATTGCACCTGTGCTTTTCTTGTTGTGACCTATTTGATTGACAGTGGCATCACCTCACTTCGATTGTACAAAACAGAAAAAGTACTGTACATTGACTTGTATACTAACTGTAAAAAACTGCATTTTGTGAAAACAAGCATTTAGCAGGTGTGTTTAGATCTTTGTCTCAGCCAGTTCCAACAAATGCAAATTAGACTTTTCAAGGGATTTGTCTTGTGCCAATGTCCACAAAATGAGGATCAACACAGAATTGTGCAATTTTAGAAAAACAAGAGAAGCACTCTTCTGGTGATTGTGAGATTTCCATGCAAACAGTTCGGACTCAGAATATAATAACAGAGACTTGTTCAAGGTCATGTTAAATTTAGACTGCATAGTTGGATATTCTCTTTAAAAAATACTCCTTTTGCACACATCCAGGACAAAAAAAATCCAAATGTTTTCCTCTTATCAGAGGTCACAGTAAATGCTGCCTGTGTTTCACCCCCCCCCCCTGGAGTAGTTCACATCCATTATCCTAAATATCAGCTCACTGCAGAGCTGGATTTGCAGCATTATATGAATATGATTCTTTTTTGCATCAGCTGGCCTCTTTTGGACCTCTCCTTTTCTATCAGTATCTCTTATGTTTTTGGACTATGTGTATCTGAGGCTAATTACCATGACTATTCTCTTTTGGCTCATTTTTGGATTCTCTCCTTTTTGAAAGTGTGTAGTTTATAACTCTGTAGGGAAAAAGAGTAAAGGTCATAGTGTACTCACAGCACACCAGCACAGGCACACTATTAAGTATGTGAGGTTCTTGAACATCTATGTTTGGTGTACTGTTGCGGTAGTTCTTTACTGAAATCTCAATCAATACCATTGATCAATTGTCCACTTGCAGCTGCACGCATGGCGTCTTCTTCAAAATAAACAGTCCAGACCAACTCCCGCACTTACTGAACAATCTTACAGAACAGTCATACATCAGATTTCAGGACACTCACCCTCCAGGTTTGCAGGAAATGACCTCTGTGCCCTGCCAGCCACTTCTGATACTGGAGCTTTTACTGACTATTGCAGCCTCCTCTTTGGACATTAGCTGCTGTTATTCACTGTCTAGCAGTGGCTCAGATTAAAACTTAATTTGTTTGGTTGAATGACTTTTTGCGATACTGCAGTATTCCACTCAAAATGTAGAAGTTAAATGTCTTTATTTGCTATGTTCACAGCTTTCTTTTAAAATCATTTTGTCACATTTAATTCAAGGCTATTTATTTCACTTTTATTGTGGATATTATGCAGCCATATAACCATACTATGACAGGAGTAGTAGACATTCAGGGTAAAAAAAAAAACACCCAAAAAGTTCTCTCTAACCTCTTTGAACTGCCATTACGCAGTTTAAAATGTGATTGCCTGACTGAACAAGGCCATTTTCAGCAAATTGTTTTCTTTTTAGAGTCAAATCAATTCTGCAGAGACAGTTTTATCGCTAATCAATGTACTTATCATCCTCAAGAGCCTAATATGTTGGGCAAGACAGACTAATGATGTCTGACTCATCACTACTCATCTCATATGCAATTTGTATATGAACTGAAGGACCAAAATGATTTAAAGTCAGCTGTTCTTTTAATGGAAAACAGCTTGTAAAAATACCCAAACTTCAATCCTCTTCTCTATAACTGTTCACTTATACTCTGATTAATGCTTAAATAATTGTGGTTTTCATTATGTGGTAGTGAGATCTGTGGGGACACATGTTTTTGCTTCTAGAGCTTGCAGTAAAAGTGACAATACGGCCAATAATTCCCACTTTGCTTATGATTTAAGCAGTGGTGGGAAAAGTTTTCAGATTATTTACTTAAGTAAAAGAAATAATACCAAATACTGAAGTAAAAGTATGTAAGTATAGTCAGGAAAATGTGCATAAAGTATTAAAGGTAAAACTACTCAATGTAGAAAAATGTCTCCTGTGGCTGCTGTACTATTATTTAACACTGGATTATTTTGAATGATGCATTAATGTAAAAGCAGGATTTTGCTACTATATTGTTGTTGGTTGAGGTGGAGCTCATTTTGACAACTGTCAAAATAGTTGCAAATTTACTGTAATTAATCAAGTAATCATTCCAGCTGTAGTCATATACACTGTTAAGTAGTTTAATTTATAACAAAAATCATATTTTCTAAGTTTTAAATGCAAAAATCTTTAAAGTAACTATTAACTAAGCTGTCAACGAATTGTAGTGAAATAAAAATGCAGTATTACCTCTGAGATGAAGTAGAAACTGGCATGAAAAGACTTAAGTAAGTTAAGTACAGTAAATGTACTTACTTACATTCCACCACTGACTTTAAGGTGATTATGGCATTATGCAGATGGAGAACTAAAACCAACATTTGATATCCTTCTCCTTCATTCCAACATTAACATAATTGTATGAATGTTTACAGAGCAGAGAACAAAATCATTGAGCTGAGCTGGAGTCCTGTTGCCACTGCTGCTGCCCACAGTCAATCTGCTCTTGTTCGTTCTCAGACTAATTCTTCAAGTTTGTCTCGTAGTCACGCTGAAAGCATGAGGTTTGGAGGGAAGATGGCTTCGTCTAAAAGAGGCATTGTGTCTTTAGGAATGTCCGGCTTCTGTTTTTTTGGCTTGCTTGAAGCACATCTTTGCAGTCCTTTCCTTTTTCCCACTTCCTAGAAAGGTTTTAACTTGTGTTTTGCATGGGATTTCCATGGCTGATGAGTCTCCTTCCTGCCAGCCTGTTCCTGGTTTTGTGTCTGATTCTACTTCTTTCTCCCTTGCATACACTTTATTTGTGTGCTAAACTGATAATTTAGGGCACAGTTTTTCAACATTCATTCTTTAATTTCTCTGTGAGCATCATATCTGTTCATCATTTGTGATGCACACTTTGCTGGATGCTAATCACAGCTTAAGAAAGTATGGGACAGTAGAATTTGGTCTTTATAAAAATGTCCAAATTGTTACTCCACCTCTCCCTGCCATCTGTCTCCCCTTCCTTTGTCCATCTCACCTTTTAAAATTCTTTTTACTTTCTTTCTAGCCGGAGAACATCATGCTGCTGAACCGCTCAGTGCCTCACCCGCGCATCAAGATCATTGACTTTGGCCTGGCTCACAAGATAGATTTTGGCAACGATTTTAAAAACATTTTTGGAACTCCCGAATTTGTAGGTGAGTATTTCTTGCTGTGTGTCTCGGCCATTGAAGAATCATGTTCCTCATCCTTCCTTATTTTCTTGTTCTTCATCTAGTTTGATGGTTCATTGAACAGTTTCTGCTCCAATGAGTTTGCGCAAATATACCTGTCTCTAATGTACAGACACAAACACATACACCATAAACACACAACTACACGCACAAAACACCACCCTGTTTTTCTGGCTTTATCCCAGGGGTTGCGTATTGTGAGAGCAGGTGCCAAATGTGCCATAGGGACTAAGTGAGAGAGACCTGATAATAGAATGGAGATTATCAGAACTGCTCCATGCCAACACAAACACACACACACTCATAGACACGTCAGTGGCTCTGTCCCATCTCCCCTCACCAACCCCTTTGCCTGGGTCGGCTGCCAACAATCCCAGTGTCCCCCTGCCTGATGTCGGTGCCCACTACAAGCACCATCTAGGCTAAAACCAGAGCCTGTTCCCAGTTCAGCGGGGATGGCAGTAGTCAAATTGTCTAAATAAAGATTAAGTTGCAGAAAGCCAAAATCATGTTTTGGCTTGCTGATGCTGGAAAACAGGCCTTACCGTTCTGAAATTCAAAAAAATAAAAATGTTCATTACTGGAACAAATGCATCATAAATTCAATATGAACTATGAGTCTTACATATTTTTTTTTTTTTACTCCTTCTCATGAGTCATAACTCAAAAATTAACTCAAATTAAATAACTCAAAATACCATTATCTCTTTTCATTAAGTGTAATTGTCATTTAGAAAAAAGAAAAAAAAGAAGAAGCTCCTTGTATAACTCTAAAACTTACCTGAGAATCATCACGTTTTTAAGTTTTCTTCAGTTTCATGGTAATCCCATGATAGTTGTTCATACAAATTAGCTAATTGAGCTCACTTTTAAAGGTGTAATGTGTAACATAGTTGACAGTTGAGTCTCATTCCTGGTTCGTCAAATACTGACGCTATGGGTTGGCAGCCGGCCCGACATACCAACCGAATGCTTCAGTTTTTAATGACCCAGTAATAAGACTTAACATCTTACAAATTGCTTCTTTAATGTGCCACTTTGCCAAAATGTAAACAAATACTGATTTAAAAAACTTGTGGGCTGCAACCCACAGCCAACTCACTGCCTCCATACCATGGCAACATTATACATCCAGCTAACATACCCCAAAGCCCCCAAATTATGGAAACTGTAGTTTAAACACTTGTGACAAAACCCATTAATATTACCTTAAAACTTATGTCTGAGGGCTGTGTCCTCTCTCACACAGACCTCCTGCTTCATATCAAACCCGTTTTGTTCAAATTTGGTTAGAATGAATAATTATTCGCACATCTGACAAGAGAAAAGAAGAGAAATAATCACAGTTCCGGCAGGTGTGATTTTGTAAAACAGTGGCTTTATAAAACAACAACTCTTAATAAACAAAACAATCTGCGAATCCAACAGAATGAGATAACACGTACAAACAAAACTCCTCAAGAAGGAACTGCAAGAAGAAAAGAAGTAAATTAATCAGTACGGGGGAAAAAGAATCTTGAGAAAATTGAATCAAAGGTTGTGTGTGTGTCATTTGCGTGTTGACCTGAATAGTAATAATCTTGTGTTCTGTGGATTTGCCTTACAGCTCCAGAAGTAGTCAACTATGAACCTTTGGGCCTGGAGGCAGACATGTGGTGAGTAAATAAAAACTTGACAATGTACATAGTGCTCTACAATGATCACTATGTACATATGCTGTTGGCATTTGTCCCTATTTCTGAAGAGCATCTGCTGATAAGTAAACTTTTGTTTTATATGATGCACAGCTGTTTTTAGACGAGATTAATTGTTTGATGTTCAAAGTCTCTCCTCTTTCTCTTTCTCCTCGCCTCTCCTCAGGAGTGTTGGTGTGATAACCTACATCCTGTAAGTATCTGAACTGCCTCCAGTGATGATGAATAATTGTGTGAGATGTGAAACATGTATAAATCAGAAACATACGTCGACGCAGGGTTTTTACAACAGCCTCCTTTACCTTTGTGTTCACATTTATTCACAAACCCCAGGGCGACATCTCTCACTCAACATGACTGAATGTTTGTGGTGTAAAGAGAGATGTAAAGAGGGTGCTGGCTGCTCTGCGACGTCTCTGTCGTTAAACCTGCTGAAGTGTACGCTGTTTGTTTTGAATAATAATAACAGCCTGCAACAAGTGCCGTTGATCATATTGAAACTGCATTTTCAGTACATATGAGTATGATATTGTTTCAGCAGTTGTGTGAACATTTCATTTCATATTGTTTTGCTGATCACACTGATATTGGCTTCTTATTAAATATCCAACATCTTGTGAATCATTATCGATTACATTACAGAGGCTCCCTCCTGAGTTGACCTTGATTGCTGTTAATAATAATAATAATACATTTTATTTGTATGGCACTTTTCATGTTACTCAGAGACACTTTACAGAGGTTAAAAAGAAAGTAGGAAATACAATTATTTTAAACTTTAAGATAAATGTATTTTCTACTTTCTTTTTAAAATTAAAGCTTTTGCTACTTTGCAGATTGTGATCATTATCAAAATGACAAAATAAAATCAACAAACTTTGGTCATTTACTCCTCTATCAAGCTTAGACTTAATAGTTGTTTCATTTCCCACTGAAAAAGTTTACTGTATACAAGTTCTTCTTGCCATATTGAAGGCTGTGAAAATGCTTCCTGAAGCAACATGGGAAGAAAATGTAAAAATTTTAATTAAAAGTTAGAATAATGAGCTCTAAAATGCAATTTCTTTGCTGCTAGAGGATAGTGTAGCTTGCTGACTCTGGACTTTACCCAAGGTTTAGTAAGTCTTTGATCTTGTCAGCATGTTATGCAGTTAATGAAGGAGATGTGACCTCAGAACAGAAGCCCTGATTAGATATTCTTCCTTTGAATCACAATCTAAAGATACAGCTCACAGATGAAAGAAGAAACAGAAACAGTTTTACAAATGTCTCAAAATGAATGTGATAATAAATGATGTTAAAATGGTTCGTATTGTATGCAGGGTCCAAAATTACCTTCTTGGCTCATCTGTCAATAAAAGGTAAACTGAGAAAATTTACCTGCCAAAAATATTTTTTTCACCAGCCATAAAACTGCATTATGCTTTATTTGACTAAAAATAATTACCTCATGTTTTTAGTAAGCAAACTCATCTTTAACGTCACTTTACAAAGACAATTATGAATAGCTAACATCAGATTTTACTGTGATTCCAAATTATTTGCCAGCCATCTGGCCGGTCAACCCAATTTATTTTTCTGCCAATTTTGTACCCTAAATTGCTTATAATTCAGTTCACCAATTGATCTTTAAAAACTTCATCTTCTGCAGCCGAGTGCTTTCATTTAACTAGCGAGTGTCCTTGCAGCAGCCGTCCGCACACGTCAGCGCAGTTTAATGCAACAACAAGAGAAAAGTTCATGCCCTCAGCGACCCACAGATCAACTGCTGTCGTGCCCTCGATGATGCTGTTCTCCTGTTTTTATACCCAGCAACAAGGTTTTTCTGAGCTTCCACACACCTTTATCCTTCAGGGAGACACCTACACGAGGCCAGACAAAATGTCTGCACAAAACAACACATTAGGTGCATTTGCCCACATAAACACAAAAAACACAGCGAGGTAAATAAAAGGAAAGTAAAGGTAAATGCCAGCACAAATGTTATTTCATTATTACATAAGTAACCGCAAACTTTACATTGCCCTTAATTTTAGAAGAGTAAAATGAAAGTGCTGTTAAAATGATGCATCATGTTATCTCTACTTTACATACACATATGCATGCACAGATACATGCTGCACACGTACATGCACTATCTTTGTTCACGCTGTCCACCCACACAGCTGTCACAGCACTGCCTGGCATGGTAGAAAATAGATTGTTCACTGCCTATTATCAGAGCTGAGCAACAGCACGGTGCACTTACTGCTCATCTCCTTTTGTATAATTGGATAATTGAATAAATGGTTTGCGCTGGCTGCATTTTTGGGAGCATCTCCAAACTCTTAATGGGTGTATTCTGCATGAATAATGACCCGATTGCTACGCTGTAATGAAAGCTGCATAAAAACCTCCATTAGGAAACTCCAAGTAGTAGCAAAAGATATTGTTATATTGTTTTATCTTTTGAAAGTTTGAAAGACCTATTTGAGACAATGTACCTGAAATTATTTGGATACCTAATTTGGGTTGTAAGAAGGGTGTATACTGAATCTTTAAGTCTCCTTTGAGAACCATTTTGGGGATACGGTGGTTAAAATGTTGCCACAGAACACTTTCCTGGTGCTTTTACTGCCTGACTTAGTGAAGAATTGCCTTAATTACTTGCTTATTGCAAGCAGCTGCACTTTGTACAGTCCATAAATTCATACATTCATATTCAAGCTTGACCTCCATGGCTGTCCCAGCTGGCATGTTAATTAGCTGCTGGTGCTGATGAGCTGGAGAGGTTTCAGTGGAGAAGGGCAGGCCAGGGACTGCTGTTTGTTTTAACTGCCTGAGTTATAAGCATAGACTGTAAAAATGCGCAAAGAGGTGGAGTTTTGGTGGACCTGAGGTGAAACCCGCCCACCTAGCTCCCTAGCTCGAAGGTACCAAGCTAGAAGACGAACAAGCTAGGCTATTGCTGTGTTGACACTATAGACTGTATAATAAATAGGTTCACACAGAAAGTGAAGTAAATGTTTTGCCTTGTGTTATTCATGCAAGTTCGATAGTAGGATTATTTGTGTTTATCCGTGTTACTCGTGCAAGTTTGACTGCGATTTTATTCGCCATTAGGAGCAAGTTAGTGAGAAACAGCAGGCATCAAAGGGGGTGTTGCTGTGTGTTTGTGTTCAGTTCAGGCTCTAGCCTAATTAAACTACCGGTATGCACTCAACACAGACTCCCATTCATCTCTGTTATCTGTCTCTGTTATCCTCCAATATCTGTTCTTTTTCCCCCCATCTCCTCACTGTACTTTGATGAAACTGTGTTTCCCCTCCATTCAGCAGTCATGTAACAGAATTAAAGTAACCGCACACCAAGACATATTATTTGTCAGACGTTTGCATAGAAAGTTCTCCAAATGGCACCAACACCACAAACACAGCCGAGAGGTCAAGTTCAGTGACTTGAATCAGCTGAGGTGAAGCCTAGAAGACAGCTTACGGCTAGCTGTCAATTCAAAGCCACACCCTTAATTTGTCAGGAACAAAGAAATTAGCTAAAGAGACCAACATGTTTATTTATGCTGTAAAGTTGGGCATTTTAATATGGGGGTCTACTTACTTTTGGAGCCAGGCTCAAGTGGCCATTCGAGGAACTGCGGTTTTGGGCATTTCCAGGTTGGCTTTAATCTTCGGCCCTGGAGATTGCTGCTTGGTTCTAAGAGACCTCATCAACATGTATGACCACACAGCCCTCTGAAAGCTGTTCAGCTGCTTTTTCTGTGATAGTGTTTGACTAGCGCACCATATATTTCAGTTTCATAGCAAAGCTTGAAAAATGAGTCACCATTAGTTGTTACAAGGCCCTGTAATCACATTGCCCACATGAACGAGTAGTAAGGTCTCAGTTTAGTTTTTTCGAGGGCCAAAGCTGATCAGTGGTGGAGGAGTTAGTTTTTTAATTGAAATTCAATTCATTCCAATCTCCCTTTGATTACAAGACCCTCTGGGACAAGTTAGATGATAAGAGAGCATCGCTGTTGTCGGAGCAGATTAGATTGGAGCTCCTTAAATTGTTGAGTTCATTAAAGCATAAATTTGGAACTTTACATGCAGTCAGAAAGAAATGTATCAAATTCAAAGGATATTGGTAAATCTTTCAGGACGTTATACGTTTAATACATGCGTTTGACTGTCTTGTCCTCATTGTGTCTGTGTCAAACAACAGTCAGTCTGTCCACCTCTAACCTTATTGTTAACCTCTGTCCCATCTTGCAGTTTGAGTGGTGCGTCTCCCTTCCTGGGTGACAACAAGCAGGAGACTTTGGCCAATGTGTCGGCCGTGGACTACACATTTGACGAGGAGTTCTTTAGTAACACCAGTGTCCTGGCCAAAGACTTCATAGCAAAGCTGCTTGTGAAAGACCCCAAGTATGTACAATCCCTCTTTCTGGTGACATTGATGATTTGAGACAGCTAATTTAAAGTCTGTGATTTTGTGCATGCTCTCTAATATATAGTAACACTACAGCATGAGCTGGATGGATTAAAATGTACTGTATACACTTTCCAAAAGAGTGAAATAGGGATGCAACTAATGGTTATTGTTATGATTGATTGTAGTGTGCAATTCATGCATGTGGTGTGTTTTCAAGTGCTCCTTGTGAGTTGTCAGAAACAAGGATCCAAATGCTCACAACCTGCTTGGACCACCTTTATTGCCGCTCGCGGCTATATTTCTAAATATTTTCTCTTTATTTATCTCAAATTTTGAAATTCTGAAAAACTGACAAGACAGAATTAATATATGCCCACTACAGAGATTATAATAATACTCCCTTGTTACTAGAAACTATATGCTACCTGAAATTGTGAAGGTCTCTCCCTCATAAAAGAGTCGCACTAGCAACAACTGAATGGCTGCAGCTAAATTTAAAGACATTTTATGTCATCGAAACTCTTTGTCTTCTGTTTCTTTAGAACAATGGAGTGAGAGTGAGGGGGCTAACAGGTGAATAATTATAGGTGTGGAAAAGAAGAAAGAAAAGGCACAGGTCGCTTTAAACTGACAGTGAGTGAAAGAGGAGACTAATCTTGAACTAATGAGGCTTTTAGAACTCCCCAACTGAGTGCATCCAAATGGATCGGCTTTTAATTGATCCACATCGTGAGCAGGCATAGATCTACTCAGCTGGCAGCAAGATTAAAGAAGACTCTCTTGAAGACGACACATGTTACTGTTTAATAATGACACTGGAGTGCACATGGTACATTTTGTCACACTATAACTCCTTAAGTTCACTGTTACATCAGTTAATAGAGTGAAGGTTTGTGGGTTTTTGCTTACATCATAGCCTCAGTCGGAAACAGGGATGTGCTAGTGAGCAGACAAAGACAGGAGGAAGTGATTTGTGTACTGGACCACACCAGTTTCCCTAATGCTTATGCTGACATATGCTGACCACTGCAATTTTTTCAAAACAATGTCTTGTTGTTTGGATTGTTAGTTTGCAGCAGTTGTGATACAGGATACTGTATCAAGATAACCAGGATACAGGATAGTCCTAGGTGATGTATTCAAATGTTTTGTCCAGCCAACAGTCTAAAACCCAAGATATTCAATTAACAAAAAAAACCTGAGAAAAATTTCAGAGAGGTTAGGGGGTTAGGCCCTTTTGCTTAAAAAATGACCTAAATGATTAATTCATTAATTAAAAAAATGGCAAATAATTTTCTGTCAGTTGATCGATTGATTATTTGTGACAAATGTTGAGGTAGGTCCTACTTTTTTTGTCGGATTAACCTGTTATTTTGTGTTTTGTTTTTGTTCTGGTGGGATTGAAGGGATTGATTGGAGTGTTGAAGACACTTTGCAGAAGACATGTGTTGATGCTTGTTGGTTTATTTTTATAATCTACTAGCCCATATTTATTAAATTAAATTTATTTGTAACCAACCCCTAAGGGCCTGGAATTGTATTTTTTTAATGCCACACACCACACATGGATGAGGACTTATTTTCACCTCTTTGAAATTAAAAATAATTTAAATTAATTTATAGTTTGGTGAACTCTGCTTATACCTCTGCATTGCTTTGAGCATTAAAATGCTGTTTGACACCAGAAAGCACTGAATGAGACTCTTAACTATCAACTCTCAATATCTCAAAAGGCTCAAATTTCTATGTCTCATTAATCTTTATACATTTTCTGTCCACAGAAAGAGAATGACGATTCAGGACAGCCTCCAGCATCCCTGGATTAAGGTTGGACTCTTGCTAGCTGGCTAAATGCATCTATTTAATAAAAAACCCCAAACATTTTAATCATGTAAAACGTTTCCTTTTTGTTTTGTGGTAGTAGCTGATATTTAAAATGGGTTGGGTTTATAAGAAGAATGTTGCCAAGCCTCAACTAATTGATTCTGTACCAAAATTGCCTTTGCCCCAAAAAAAAAAATCTCATAAGATTTGTTTATCATAACATGTGTTGTGTTTTTGAAACCAGCCAAAAGACACTCAACAGGCACTGAGTAGAAAGGAATCGGCTGTCAACATGGAAAAGTTCAAGAAGTTTGCAGCTCGAAGAAAATGGAAAGTAAGTGATTTTCTTTATACTCTCTTTTCACACACCCAAACTCAAGCTTCAGGAAAGACAAATTCAACTACTACTAAATTTACCCAGTCACGCATCACATTCCAAGAACACGACATTTTGACAGCTTCTTTCCAAAAAACCTCCTCAGACTTCAGGCTTAATGTCACCACAATTGCTGCAGGCTCGCCATAACCATCATATCTACTGCCAGTGCTGCTTTAGTGGTCGTCTCCTTGTCTGTTTTGGTTCGTCACAGCTGACCCAGCACTGCTCTCAGCCTGCAAGAAATGCAGGGATTGTTTATCTGTGCTGGTTTGGCAGTGCTGTAACGCCATGTCTCTTTCTTCTGCTTGGGCTACCACTAAGTATCTGGAACACTGGCAGCTTCTGGCTTATCAGTAACTTTGATTTGACTTTGAGTTTATTTTTTTCCACATATAAAAAGTGACATCAAAACATGAAAAGAGAGACGTTAATAAATGTAGTTTGTTAAAGTGAGATTTAAAAAGTCTATGAGAAGTAGGTTCAATAAATGTCTTGCCATTCTTTAATTTTTTGAGAGAAAATAAAATCCAATCTGTGCCTGTAAAATGCACCTCGGCATGTATTTTACCAATTAAGAGCAGGAAAAGTCAAGCCTAAAGTCAAGTTAAGTAACCGTATGAAGGACAGTGCATTATCAAAGAATGTATTACACTGTGTAAAGAAAAGTAAAGTGAATTTAAATAGAGCAGAAAATTGCTTTATGTCTACACCTGCCTCCCTGTTCATGGTCCCCTTAACATGACTTGGCATTAACTTGTTCTATTTCTACTCATTCACAAACTGCCATTCTTCTGTTTTCCAGCAATCCGTCCGACTTATCTCCTTATGCAACCGTCTGTCCCGCTCCTTCTTGTCCAGAAGCAACATAAGCGTGGCACGCAGTGATGACACATTGGTAAGTCCTGGAGACCTGTTCTGCTTAGAATGGCAAACATAACGTAGGAACAAGTACAAAAAGACATTAAAGAACAGGACAATCAAGGTCTTCATCCAAATTAATTAAGTTGATTAGCTTTGCGGCGATTATTACCATCAAGGATTTAAATTGCACTTGAGTAAAACATGTACAGCTATCTACAAGAGAACCATTACTTTTCTCTGCAGTCCTGTCCTATCTTTAATACAAGCCAAATGAACGCAATTGACACGAGACTGGCATCTTGATTAGTTTCAGATTGCTTTTATTGAAGTGCATTTTCTTATTAGGACCCCAAGCTCTCAGTTACAGCTTTGGTATTTCTTAATCGACAATCTCGCTGAGAATCTTGATCTCCTACATGTAATTGATCTGTTCCTCATTTCCTCCAAGTGCCACAGGTCAGGCGCTTGTAGAATTGTTGGAATTTCAGTGTATGTAAACTTCAAATCAGGTTTAGCTCACAGGAATGTGTGTCCAGATAAGGAAAATATTGTAAATACAAGCCCATTGTGTTCAGTTTGTACAAAAATAATGATACATAAGAAAGCTATTATGTTATTTGTGTTACTGTTGATACTGACGAGCCTGTTAGACGAAACTGCAGCCCCAGTGAGAAAGCTTAATCATTTACAAAGCATTGCCAGCAGGCCAAGGCCAGGTCTATTTCCTCATGAAAGGCTTACACAGGGACTTCCTCATGTCACAGGTGAGCTGACAGGTAGAACCAAACATGTTGAGGATGCTGCGCCCCCTGTAGTCCACAAACAGATCTGCAGGAGCAGTTGACATTTACCAGTAGATTTATTGGCTGAGCAGTTCCAAGGTTTAAGTACTTTACGACTCTACTCTGAGGTGGGATTTTAGTGCAGCCACCCCTCTGTAAATTTTCAACTAAGAAGTTGTATGTGTTCTGTGTTAGAGGTTCTGTGTCAAGAGGGTTGAAGTAAGTAAGGAAGGTGTGAAAGCTGAGAAATGTATTAGCACTAGGGCTGCAAATAATGTTTATTTTAATGAATGATTAATCTGCTAATCATGCATTGGTTAAGTGTCAGTAATTTTTATCACTGTGAATTTCTATTTCAAAGTTTTAAAGTCCTGATAAGCTCAATGTTACTCAACAAAGGAGTCACCTGTATAATTTAAATATACTGTAGTTTTATGTTATGGCCATCAGTTTCAACTGTTTTGAAACCATGTTTTTTCTGTCTCTTAAGCACGGCGGATGGTTCTACATGCTACAATACTTATCAGCTTCACTGCTGATGTTATGGAGAAGAAGCCAATCAGAAATTAGAATCTGAGGCCCATTTAACAAATAGGCTGGTGCACTTTGAGAACAGGTTTAGGAGGCTAGATCGTACATAACATGAACATAAATAAGAAACTGTAGAAAATAATAAGATATAACACTGAGCTTTGGCTCTGCTGCCTGGTAGTAGCTCTAAAATGGCTTTGGATAGTTTAGAATATAAATATAAGTCTATAGGCTCGGTTATAGTCAATAGTCAGTATCAATCCATTGCTTCCCATCTTGCATTAGTCCAGAGTTGTAATTAAACCTTGACTTAGAGACTAGAAAGTTGTTTTAAAATTATGGGTGCCTATGAGGAGGTCATCACTCCCACATTGTCTGGACTGTCTAGTCCCCACAGAGGCTACTGCTGGAAAGCACAAGTTTTATTTTCGTGCACTCGCTTATGAACGCATGTTCGTGCGTGACACTCATCTTTTCCAAGCAGGAGTTTATAAACACTGTTGGCCGTTGGTGTTTATCAAACAAAATACTGTAGTTGTATTTCACTGTCACTTTTATAAAGCACTTTTTGGAAAAACCTGTAAGTGGCTGCAAGACACAGACAGACCAACAGATATACTGCCCAGCTTAGCAAGACAGACAGAAGAGAGATGCGCTGCAAGCGAACACGTCACGTAACGTTTAATGTCACTTATTTGTTGACATCAAACACAGCCCTTTTTGCAATTCACTCATCGCGTTTTCTTGACCAGAAGGATGGTTTTGCTTTATCCCCTCACTGAACTTGTAAACATTGACACCCGCTTTGATTGGAATCACCTCCACTCGGAGTGTGATTGTGCGTGAGAGAGAGTATGAGTGCGTGCAGGAAAGGGCAGGGGGCTAAGTGACTGGGAGTGAGATTGCTGAAGCAATGGCGAGATCTTTAATGTTATTATGAGACGTGTTAAAATACTTTGGGTTCATTATGAAACTTTGGCAGGGCAAATTAGTCTATGGTATGCCGCCACAGTCTAGGTAATTAATGGGAAACAACGAGCAGAGTCATGTTTCAAGAAAAACAATCTGCTATTGGTGAGCAATAATCCTATAGGGTCTTTGCATGCTTATGCCTTGGACACAAGTGTTGTGTTTGTTTTGGTTTAGGATTTTTGGTGCTGATAACTGTTGCTTAAGATGGCGTAACAAAAGAGTATTTTTGGAGAGTTAGCTTGCCAAGATGACATTATGCCTCCTATAAAACACCTCAAAAATACATTTTTAAGGGACGAAAGAGTATTACCCTTTCCTGATGCCAACCCTAGTTTTCCTAATCTGTCAGAGAGTTGTACCTACTGAGCTTTTAGTCATTAGACCATATCTTTATTTTTCAGATATTAACCTCCTAATAAAAAAAATGGGTAGATTGGAAAACCCTCTACATCCTATGACATGAATTACAATTTTCAGATGGTCTGTTTAGTTTAAATCCCAAAACAACTGTGTTGGGAGCAAATCCCCAGCAGGCGGTTTGCTGCTCTCTGAGGTCTTTCAGTTGTGGCTCTCCCAGCAGGGAGGTTATGTTGAGGAATGTAGCTGCAGTGTCACGCTTGGCTGAACAAACGCCACATCAGCCTTGCCTGCCTCCCTCCCTCCCTCCCTCCCTCCCTCCCTCCCTCCCTCCCTCCCTCCACTCCTCTCCTCCTCACCTCCCTGTCTTTCTCCTCCTCATCTCTTTGTGCACCAGAGCATCACAGCTGATTTCTGTGCCGTCCGGCTGAAGGTTATTAGGTCACGTGTCACAGACAGAAAAAAAACCCCATCTTGATAATATTTTGAACCTCAGCTGCAAATGCAAAAGAAAAGTCTGTTTGTTTCTGTGTGTATTCATGCATGAGAAAAAGATGAAAGAGAGACTTAGGGGGGCATGTGATAAAAAGAATTCACAGGATTACCGTTTACAGGATTAGATCATCCTGTGAATAGCAGAAGAGTAACTATCTTCCCCACCCGTCTAGGATGAGGAAGACTCCTTCGTGATGAAGGCCATCATCCACGCCATAAACGATGACAACGTGCCCGGTCTGACGCATCTGCTCGGCTCCTTGAACAGTTACGACGTCAACCAGCCCAACAAGGTGAGGAGCACAGACATGTTGTATAATACATAATATTATCTAACTCTTAACTAAAAGTGTGAAATGTTCCCGATTCCATTTTTTGAAATATCCAAACCTTAGGGCCATGTCCATAAAAGTATGCAGTGCAGTCCACTTTCCCACGCGCAGCCTAGTGTCATCACTACATGCTCTACCCTGGAGCAAGTATGACTGCCCCTTCTTTAGCTCATGATCACAAGAACAAGAAGAATTTTGTGTATCTTGTGAATGTGTAAGTTGGTGCTTTATTTTTAAAGATGGCACGTAAGGAAAACAGCAGTTTGGTCCTTCAAGAGATCTGTTACTATATTGGTTGTTGTACAGTGTGGATGAATTTTGTAACAGAGATGAAGAAATTATTGTTTTTTTGTCAGCGTGTGTTTTAATTTGTTTGTTCAGCTTTATAAAGATACAACTAGTGCACCACACAACAGGTCCTCCCAATACCACGTCAAAACAAACGGAACAAAACAAAAGATAAAAGAAAACTCCAGACAGAGATTTTGATATTTAAACATACTACTGTGACATAATATTACTTGCATGCAGGAAAGTCATGTATTTTCACAGTCGTTGTTGTCCATATTATTCACAAATGATCTCCAAATCAATATGTTTCACCTGAGCCAGTTATGTCTGAGCAAATTTCCCTCAGGTGTAGTGAAGAGGTCATTTCATTTAAACACTGTATGAAAACGGGCAAAGACACAGAAGTCTCTTGGCTGTGGCCATTACTCTAAGCAGCCACAAAGAAACAATTTGTCATTTACAGTATGTCCATGTACTAATATTGAGAGCAGGAGGAAAATAACACGGCAGTTACAATGTGTGTTTATTGCAGCATGGGACTCCTCCCCTTCTGATTGCAGCCGGCTGTGGCAACATTCAGATCATTGAGGTGCTGATGAGAAAAGGTGCAGAGATCCAGGCCAATGATAAGGTAAAGATCATGTTGTTTGGTGTAATCTGTGTGGTTCTGACAGATGGCTGTGGAGATTAATATACATGCAGTGAAGGCGTCCGAGCTGCAGGGCGGAGGCTATCTACACTATAAATGAATGTAGCCATGCACTCTGCTGTTCTGCACAAGATACTGTAGAGATTAGCATATGCTACACTGATATGTTTAAAATAGCCCTTTGTAATAGATATACTTGATCTGTACATGCAGATCTGCTTCAATATACTGTATGGAAGTGCAAAATAACTAAATTTCCATAAATAAACTGATTCTACTGTCACTGTTTTATTGTTTTTTTGCCCAAGAACATGAGTTTACAAATTGGGGCTGGGCAGTAATTCAGTGTTACGGTAATTTGAATTTCAGTGGAATCCTCTTGTAATTATATATACATATAGTGTTATCATTTCACTAAATTGTGGTGAAATTAATTATCCTAAGTGATTTCTAATTATCAAATAACAAAATTAGTTACTAAAGTTGTTATAATAATAATAATAATTATTGAATAAACTTATTGGAAAAAAACTCACTTATCTTGCACCTGTTGCTGTATATCTCGAATTGTTTATATATTGTTTATATATTGGAAATCATCACAGAGCAGTTAGTATCATCAGTGCTTTATGTGCACATTGCTGATGCTAGCACCTCCTCAAAATAGTTCTTTGTCAGAAATATGCTGTGCAGTATTTGGAAGGATGTGTTCATAGCATCTGGTTTCAGACGCAGTCCCAGAGAAGCGTGATTTTATAGTAAAGGTCAGGGATAAATCCTGGAATATTTTTTTCTCCTTTGAACCTTCAGACTGGAGCCAATGCTATCTACTACGCAGCGAGGCATGGCCACGTAGAGACCCTGAAATTCCTCCATGAAAAGAAATGTCCTCTGAATGTCCAAGATAAGGTGAATCAAGCGCCTATTTTCCTCCTCATGTATGCTTGTCTCACTCATGCAAACACACACATACAAAAGCACACACACTGTTACTACTACTCGGCACACTCAGTTATCTCTCAGCAAGAATTCACACACTCCTACCCATCAAACCTCTTGAGAAGCATTACTTTGATTCTCCAAAATGCCCAGACACACACACATAAATTCACACTCACCACAGTGAGCACCTGGGGAGAAAACCAGTTACTGTAGCATTTTATCAGCTTATTTGCAGTTGCTATAGAAACAGGTCTTGCTGAGGAAGATGGGTTGTGTGTGTGTGTGTGTGTGTGTGTGTGTGTGTGTGTGTGTGTGTGAGAGAGAGAGAGAGAGAGAGAGAGAGAGGGAGAGCATAGCTGCTGCTGATGTGGGTCATTACCCCTTCTTTTCCCCCAGGGGCCATGCAGCAGGAGAGGACAGAAGGGGAGGGGATGGATGAAGTGGTGTAGTGGTGGTGAGGGCGGGGTGGGGGGTGGGGGGTGGGGGGGGGGATGGGAAAAATGGAGGGTGGTTGGGGGGGTTTGAGGAGGAGGGAGGGGTTGAGGTTTGTGTACGTCGATGTGGATGTGTGTGTATTAGAGGAGGAGGAGGTGGGAGGGAGGTACCCCAAAGAAGTAGAGACCAATAAATCACTGTGCCGTCTCTGCGCTGACATCCAGCTTGTCTGATGAGGGACAGGAAAGGGGTGGGGGCGAAGTGAGGTTGGGTGGGAGTGGGGGAGGGCACCACCATGACAACACTGTGGCCTTGTCTTCCTGTCACTCAAGCCCACGCTGGGCAGGAGCCAAATCTCAACCACATACCGGAGGCACTAGAAAAATTGGAGAGGTGTAGGGTGGAGAGCAAATCACAAAACCCAAATTTTATGACCTAAAATAAAGCACCTTCCTTCAGTGTCGTCCTTTTCCCCATGAGAGAAAGCTCTGACTGCTGTCGAGTTGAGCAAAGTTGAACTAAAGGAAAAATCCCCTGTTTTACTCACCTCCGTGGATCCACTGATTTGTATTCCAGGGCTTATTTTGAAAATGAAATGTAATTTTTAAGGAACTTAATTTGACTGCTCAGAGATCAGTTAGTGGTTTTCTCAATGTGCCAAAACCATATTTTCAAGAAAAGCACTTCTACTACTGTGCATGATGAGAATGATTGAAAATGAAATGAAAATAGTGAAACGTGGGCTTCTCCATGTCATAAAGAAAATGTACTCGCAGTCCTCAAAATGCAATAGCTACGGTGCATTCTGGTGTGTAGAGGCTTCACTGCTATTGGAGAAAATGATTTCCCTCCTGTGTCTACAGTGGTCTCCTACCAGCAAAATTCTAGGTCTGGAAAGAAGGTCTTTACACGGTCTATCTTAACCTGGGCCTTATGTTTACATATTTGGGTGTGTAAATGATTCATGCTTACCAAAGGTTTTGGAATTGGTCCAGTTAATAGTCTCAGCCGATAGCCACGACATGGCTGCAATGGCTGCAACATAATCCTTAGGGGCAACTCCGACCGTCAAAGTTACGTCCACTCGTCCACTTACGCTCTGAAATCTCACGGGAGGCGAGTTGTTGCAGTTATTGCTCATCTAGACTGTTAATATCAGCCAAATATTCAGCCATGACTTTGGAAATAAAATCTTGAGGGCAGTCCCTCTCAGTAAACTCCAAGCTCCTCTCTCCAACTCTCACTCACTTCTCTACAGTCATTTTCCAGCAACAACTCACATCTCACGAGATTTCGACACGAGATTTCGACGCGAGATAAACAAAGAGGATTTTACTCTAACAATCAGGACTATCGCTGTCGGATCCTTTCCATAATGTTATCAGACACTTACAGTAACAACCTCAGACTCTGAGAGGCACGAAAAAACACTTTCAGTGGACGTGACTTTGACGGTCGGAGTTGCCCCAAAGGATTACATTGCAGCTATTGCAGCCGTGTCGCGGCTATTGGCTGTGACTATTTACTGGACCAATTCCAAAACCTTTGGTAAGCATGAATCATTTACACACCCAAATATATAAACATAAGGCCCAGGTTTAAAAATACCGGAATTTCCCTTTAATATTTAATATTTAAAAATAATGAAGTGACATGAGGTTGTCTAGATTTAAAACAACTACTCGAACCAAACAACAAGAAGGGGCAAATAAATGCACGGTGCATCAGCAACACTGCCCATTCATTGGACTTTAGTATACAATCCCAGACACACCAGACAAGACAAGTGAAGTTTATTGATCCAAATGCTCTCATCGTGCTGCCTTCCAATGAACAAAAGAAAAAGACATGATCGTCCATCTTCCATCGACCTAAGGTCTCTCCAGTAGACCTTGTCCAGTGTTATTAGGACATCATTTAGTGCTAATATCAGAGACACAGTTTGACATTGATGTTGCTGTTGGCAACCAGAAACAAATAAAGCAGTCTCCAAAGCTAACTTGTTTTCATAACCTCATTCAAAAACCACACCCTCCTGATGTTATGCTGCTTGGTGATAATTTGCCCGCTGTATGGATAACTGTGGTTTGGCACTGCTGTTTCTTTCTTCCTTGCCTTAAATTGCGGTTATAAAGAGATACTGCTGCTCCCTCGGGCTCTTTTCGACTGTCATGCCCTCTGAGACAGGTGTGTGTAGGTGAGCGTGTGTTTAATTTCATTCAGCATACATCTGTTTGACACAATTGTCTCTTTACAACTTCACACAAGTGAGCTAAAACCAAAAGCTCCCGTAGCATTATGGCCATTGTTTCCCATGTCATTGTGGGGCCACTTTGATGTCCCGTTGCTCCAAGTCTCTGTGGAGGAGAGAAGGGCACAGTGTGGAGTTGGTGTATTTAATCACTGGAGCTCAGCCAACACACACACACACGCGCGCACACACATGCACACACCTAGCACACTCCTTCATCTGACCTGCCAATAGCAATAATATGTGTCCTTCACTTATCATTTTCTATCATCTATTATTATGCCTCCTCCCACCACAACGCAACCCAACCTCATACATCCTGTGCCCCCCCCCCAGACCACCCCTGCAGGCCAGCCCAGCAACCCCCACCCCACCCCAACACACACACACACACA
>JBBPCS010000386.1:13399642-13416059 GCA_037974645.1 Hollardia meadi
TATAGCGCTTTTCAAGGCACTCAAAGCGCTTCACATATCGGGGGGGGGGACTCGACTCATCCACCACCGATTTTATATAATTGCCCTAATTAAAAAGAACTGTAAAGCTTGTTTTCCAACTTAAAACCATTAGATAAGTGAACACAGCGTCTTGGGTGTCGTTTCACATAAGTTGCCTCTTTGCTAACGAGCTTCTGCTCTGACTGCCATAAAGTTAAAGCTGATGGATTGATTACTAAAGAGAGGACAGTAAAATCTGAATACCTTGTTTAAGTGGAAGTTTTGGAAAGTTAATGACTCAGCAGAAATGGCATGACTTAACGGAAATAGGTGTTTCATTTGACATACCTCAATGTACGGAAATGTTAGTCATTCTCATATCCTAGGATGTCATTGCTTTAAAATATTCTTCCAGGTGAAAGTAATTATTGTTAAAGCATTACA
This sequence comes from Hollardia meadi, assembly GCA_037974645.1. Classification (NCBI taxonomy): domain Eukaryota; kingdom Metazoa; phylum Chordata; class Actinopteri; order Tetraodontiformes; family Triacanthodidae; genus Hollardia; species Hollardia meadi. The sequence goes on from JBBPCS010000386.1 coordinate 13,400,087, forward strand.
CTGTATATTTTACCTGTTAATATTTTGTTTTGTATGTGTTTAATATTTAATATTTTGTTGTCTCCTTCAGTCTGGGGAGACTGCTCTTCACGTGGCAGCTCGCTATGGTAATGTGGATGTGGTGAGCTACCTGTGCAGCATCCAGGCCAACCCAGACCTGGCCGACAGGGTAAGCACATGCACAAGTTGACACATAGCAACATTACCTAATGTTTTATTTTAGAAAGACCTTTCCTCAACCAAAAGACCCAGGTTTTTATTTCTTTTGCATTTTACACTTCCATCTCCAGGAGCAGGAAACCCCACTGCATTGCGCTGCGTGGCACGGTTATTCGACAGTAGCCCGAGCACTCTGCCAGGCAGGCTGCCATGTGGACGCAAAGAACCGTGAGGGGGAGAGTCCGCTGCTGACGGCATCTGCTCGGGGCTTTGTGGACATCGTGGAGTGCCTGGTGGAGCACAGGGCCGATATAGAAGCAAGTGACAAGGTGATCAAACTTGAATACTTCAGCTCAGTACCACTCCTTGAAAGATTTATTTTGGCATAACATTACTTTTGTTAGACTCCTAACTTAGTATACCATAAAGTGTTTTAATACCAGTGCAAAGACAATAACCCTGTTTTGTTTTTGACTTTTGTATTAAAAATGTGTTGAAAAAAATGTATTGCACATTTTGTTCCTTACTTGGGTCAGGAATCCTTGTAACTACTTTTTTTTCCAGATCCTGACTGTATGTCTCTAGTCCAGTCTCTCCTCCCATTGGTTTGTTCCCAATGCATCTCTTACATAAATTAATAAATAAGTGAATCAAATTTCCAGAAGATAAACTGGTGGTGAAATTGAGGAGACCTGGTGGTCACAGGTTTATTACACTGACCATGTGATCGCAACATCCCTGGTTTGAGTGTGGCTGGGAACCTCTCTTTCTACACTCATTTCCTGTCTCTCCCTCTCTTGTGTCTTCTGAAAAGACACAAATGTCACAGAGGATTTTTGCGTTGTGTGTCTTTTCAGGACGGCCACACAGCCCTCCACCTGGCCGTACGGAGGTGTCAGGTTGAAGTGGTCCGTTGCCTCCTCAGACACCACTGTCACCTGGACCAGCAGGATCGCCATGGCAACACGCCGCTGCACATCGCCTGTAAGGACGGAAACCTGCCCATTGTCATGGCAATCTGCAGCGCCAAGGCCAGCCTTGACCTCCCCAACAAGGTGAGGACAACCGCTCCCCACCACACCCCATGCTTTTCTTGAATAAGTGCAGCAAAAGAATTATTTCCTTCATTTCATTCCTTCTTTCCAGAGTAATGGCAACACACTATAAATGACAAAACAATTGATCAATCATAGTGCATGTTGTTATGGACATTATTAAGATTTAGATTTTAAAATCGTAAAGACGCTAATAAAATTATAATGGTGTATACTCATTAAATGTTCCAGTTTGCACTATCAGCAAGTGTGACACTCGTCTTACATAATCTTCAAACGCTATTGTTTTTCAGCTGCTGATTATGTAATGCATTTCACCACCTTGATGAGTCAACTCGAAATTGTTGACATTTTCTAAAGGCATTATAAACAGGCAGATCGGACTACACTATATTGTTAAAAGTATGTGGACTCCCCTATCCATCCACCACAGTCCCCTTCATGGTTTTGGGCCGGGCTCTTTAGTTCCAGTCAAGGGAAATGCTAATCCCAAATCCCTGCAACCCAGTTCCAGATTCCTGTTAAAAGCCTGCCCAAAAGAGTGGAGACGGTTGTTATAGCAATATATTAATAGTTTTAAAATTAGATGTTTTTACAGTCACACATGGCTTCAGTGCTCACGTGTCCACATACTTTTGACTGTGTAGTGTAGCTGTTCCATCCAATCCAAACTAGGGATAATCACAGGCCAAACAGGGGGATAAATAAACATAGAAAGCAAAACATATGAAAGGGATTAAAGGGATTTCTGTACGTATAAATACATGCACCTTGAGGATTTTTGCTGTGTGATCCCAGCTAACGGGCTCATAAATCTGGCTTTCACTGTATTCCTTTTTATCTAGTTGAACTTGTCCTCTAAGTGAGCTCTCATGTACCTGGTTTTATATTTGACTGAAGATCCCATCTTGCTGTGCTTCTCACGACTTCCCACACGTTTCTGCCTTTGGTGATTTCACATTCCATTTTGACACCATCAATTTTAATGTATTCTACGATGGAATTGCTTTTCACAGATGCTGGTTGCCCCTCTCAGCTTTTTCACATTTGAAAAGCTTTTTTTTTCTAAGAGTAGTTCACGAGCAGACAGCATTGCCAGAGATGTTGTGATTTATTTATTATTTTCAGTTTCTACTTGTTTTTTTAAGCTTATCTAAAGCAGCCAGCCACACATAGCTGAATCTGTTCATGTATTTGTCTTCACTGTCAGCTGTAGACACTGGGGAGAAAAATGAGAGGGGTGGAATTGAAAATGTCTCCTTTTCTGAATACAGTAGAATATAGCAGGATACATGCTTCCTTGTCTTTTCAAGCTGTAACAAATGGGAATTCATTGAAATGCTGCTTTCGAGGATGTTTTTGTTGTGGCTATTGATGTTTCCCAAAGCTTTTCTTATATTTTCTGGCAGAGAAATCAGTTTCCGTATTTTTCTATATGTTTAAGAATAAGAAAAAAGACTATTTCAGGAATGTGTCATTATTTGGAGTTTAGTATATATTGTGGTAAACAATAGTGATGTTAATAACACATCACAATGGTAAGCATGGGCACTGTGAAATCAACACAGCACTCCTGCTTTACTTACCAATTTTATTTCTCCTAACCCCACTGGAGCATCTTCTACCAGTCAGAGGCAGGGCAGCCATAGAATCTACCTCCAGCTAGCATAGCAGTGCTATACTAACAGTAGCCAGTCAACCAACTGAGGCTTGAACATTTGGTCGTTGAGTTAAGCTGTAACGTTTCAAGAGAAAACAAGAAATGCACTTCAGGTGGCTAAACAAAAAAACATTGGTGCCTTACAGTTTGACGTTCAAACCCAAGACAAACCAGGGTGTGAAGCACTAACAGTACAATTTCAGGAAAGTTTGAATACCATGATAATATTGTCCACTTTAATTGTCAATTTATCCTTATAGCCTTTTTTTTTTTGTTTGTTTGTTATCTGCGTCTTTTATCTAATCACTCCGCCGCTCATTTCGTCTCTATTGAAAGCTGTATGATCAAATTTGAGTATGCATTTCCTGTTTTGCTACAATCTCTGGGCATTCACCTTTTTCAGCATATTGAAACACTGACACTGTGTTTTAAAAATGGAAAAGTACTTTTTATTTGTTTTATCACCATGTTTTGGACATTGTCACACTACCAGACTATAAACTGTTGCGTCGCTCTCATACACTCTTTACAATGTGCGATTGTTCTCATTTACCACCTGCTTCAGAGCTTTGACATTACATGTTCTGCGAAGATATGCATTTGTACAAACCAACAAGTGTCTGGCATGTTCAGTGCTGGATATAAACCCAAATTGTACTGCCCATATTTACAACTCCATGTCCTTAACTTTGGCTTCCGTGTCCATTTTGGATTATATCCGGCCCTTAAAGTATATTCTACCTTGTCATCCTGCAATATCCACTTGTTATAAAACTTTACATTAAGTATTGTCCTGAGTAACATCTGCATCACTTCCAGCTTTTGCAAGGTTTTTTTACGTGATCGGCTGTAGATTTCAAAACCAAAAAATAAAATAAAATAAAATCTCTTATATTTTTGAGGTCAAGATTCACCATGTCCAATATTGTCACATGTCATCTGGTGTTGACTGAAAACTCCTCTTTCATATGCTTCTCTCTTTAATCCAGTATGGCAGAACCCCCCTACACCTGGCTGCTAACAACGGGAGCCTTGAGGTTGTTCGTCACCTCTGTCTAGCTGGAGCCAACACTGACGCTGTCACCAACGTAAGTCGCCAGGCAGCTTTCTTCTTTTCACCGTTTCCCTTCACTTTACAGCAGCAGCATATTGTCATCATGCATTATGACTAGAATACGTCTGTCAGCCACTGCAGGTAATTGTGAAAGCAGTTGTTTCACATTTGAGTAAAATCCAGTGCAGCATCTTGACATTTTGATTAATTATGACACTGCTGTTCACAGTAGAGCTAAATGCATTTGCATGTAGAGAACATTTGCCACCATGACAGACTGTAAAGTATCTTCTGAGGGATGTTGCCATGGCTAAATGAAATGGATAACATATGTGATATAGCTCATATAATGTACAAACTGAAAACATCTGTCTCATTTCAAAATGTTGACTTTTTTGTTGGGGAGTTGTTAATTTTCTGCTCGAGCTGCAGAGCAAGTCACTACTCACTTACACACATTCTTAATAGTAGTAGAAAAGCAGCTTTTTAACTCAAACTGGACTTAATCTGCAGACATTTATTATTAGCACTGCCCTCCTGATACTGAACTGCACAATCTCTTTCTCTCTGGGTTTAAAGCTTAAAATCCTTAATGTGATTTCTCCTTTTTATTATTGAAATTGGTTTAACCTCTTGAACCTTGATTCTCGCCTTACAGTTCCCTTTTAAGTAGCTCCAAAGTTTTGACAAAGTTTTTCCTAACAGCACATGAGTAATTTATGAGCAAATTATGTTTCCCATATTAAGAGTTGTAACTTCCCTGTCATATCTTAAAAATTACAGGAAAAAAATATAAGTTAAATATAAGTTAATTTTTGTGCAGAGAAGAGACTCATTGTGCAGAGAAGAGACTATGCTTCATGACTTCTTTGAGTTGTTTCTGCAGAGTCTGAACAGCAAGTGAGGTGTTGAGGGCTCCGACAGCCGCAGACTAAGAGATTATCTCTTTTTATTATATCTTTTGTTTGTCTTATATGACAACAAATTGAATATATTTGGGATTCAGTCTGTTGGTCAGATTAAACTCCACATTTGGAGATTTTAACATTGATTTTGGGAAATTGTGATCAACCTTTTGTCTTACATTTTATAGACAAAAAATTTAGTCAATAAAATATTCAGCAGATTAATGGATAATCAAAATAATTGTTGGTTGCATCCTTAAAATATTACATAGAGAGCACTGATATCAGATCAATAAAAGATCATCTGTACTGGCAAACACCCTGTTTTAAGGTATCAGAATTGTATCAGGAGAAAAAAGATGATTTATTGGATTTATTTATACTTAAACCCATGAACCACCTGTGGGCTCATTCAATCCTACTCTGCTCTAAATCTTCACCTGTTACATTATCTTTCATGTAAATTTGGTCATCTTAATCACATTAGAAACTACACAGTGTGTAGTGTACATAGAAATATTCCTTACACCAGTTTAAACACATCTGACTTTGAAATTCCACAGACCAAAGAGTGGTGCTGTTTCTTGTTGTCTCATGTAGCAAAGATTTCTTTAAGAGAATTCACTTCCAGATGTCCCACACTAAGGCTTTTTTTTCTCTCTCTGCATTCTCTAACTGTTAATATTGTATGACGGCTGATGTGCCATGCATGTTTAATCTGGAAAGCACATACTGACATGTATAATTCAGTGTCCAGTGGCCTGCAGTCAGTGGTTTGTTGTGGAGCAGCTGACGGAGGAAGGCTCGCTGTCAATGATTGCTCTGTTTTAACATGTCATTACACAGTGAAAGAATACATTTGTCACTCAGCAGGGTCAGCATTGAATTAATTTCTCAGCTTCTGTTTTATTTTATCATTCCCCTTTTCAGTTCCTCCTGTTGCTCTGCTTGGTCAACACAAAGCGGTCGAACAGTCCTAATCCATTTCAGCAGATATTAACTCTAAAACAGAGATACTATAGATGATCTAATATCCCTCTCCAGTTTTAATGGCAATCATACCACCAGCCGGTCACATCATTTGTCAGTTGCCAAGCAGTGATAGTAATAGTTGTAACACTCGGCCATCTGTACATGAATTTTTCCACAAGTAAATCCAGTAAATGGTCAATTTTTGGTTCGAGCTGCACTTAATTCATATTCACATTGTTGACATTTAGCTGATCCAAGCAACGTAAAGGTCAGTGTTCTTAGTGCTCTTATAATATTATGTGACCTTATCAGAGAGGCACTGTAGAGTAAAAAAAATATGATAACAAAGAAGAGAATAAAGCTAGAACATGTACAATTAAGACTTCAGATTAAAGCTGTAAGTACTCTTTATTGATTTTCCCAGATCAAACAATCAGTAATCAGTATGTTTTATAACAAACCCAGTTGAACATCATTTGCTGTAACAGTAGGAGCTTTGTGTAGGCGTTTCAGGCTGTCAATGCAGTTCTTCCCTGTGGAGCAGCAGCCAGAGCCGGACAGTGACAGATGGCTACGCTAGTGAAAGAGACATGAAACTTGTTAGGACTGTGGTGTTTCTGTGTCAGTGTGTTCAGGGGAAAATTGTAACAAATTAGGACAGTTCTAGAGCTGGAAAGAGAGAAAGTATGATGTGCACACGCTGTGTGTGTGTGTGTGTGGGTGTGTGGGTGTGTGTGTGTGTAAAGCTGTAGTTGAGTTGTGCTGTGAGTGCAGTGCTTAAAGGGGAACTCTGTTGATAGGTTTTGGGGAATAGTACTGCATATTAAAAAAAAAAAGTGTAAAGATTTTGTGGCTACAGAGAGGGTCTGATAAATCGCCTCAAGTGAAGTCATTTGAGTCGGGGTCAGACCACAAACTTGTAAATAAAAAAAAATCTGGGGTGTGTCTGATTGTAGCCCACTCCTCATTTCAGTTTGAGGCTCAGGGCTGCATTAGCCACCACTAACATAAAACACCCGAATCTCAGATGGAATTGTCTGTGGTCAAGTTGCATTGTGGGTAATATAGGTGGCAGGTTTTCACACGGTAGAAGAATGTTTATAATAACAAAGGTGATATCTCTGATTCTGCTGCATCGATCAATTCTAAATCAGCGTAGTACTTTTTAAAATGCTTAATAACTGGGCATCAGAAGTCAGTAGTGTGAGGTTATTACAGGTTAGTTAATTAATGTTGCTTGTAGATTAGTGTTTTAATATGTCCTGCACACTGTCTTCACAGGGAAAATGTCCAGGTAGCACAGGAAACAACGCTCCACCTCTACAGCAGTGAACACCTCAAACTAGTGGCTAAAGATGGCGGACTCTGAGTAATACTGTCAACCATACCTGGTCTCATCTCTCACTTTTCTGGTTGTCTCTCCTGAAAAAAAAAAAAAATTATCATTATCTTCTTTCACAAGTCGACCAATCCACTTGATTCACGTATTACACGCAGTTCACACACCACACCCAACCTGAACCATAATATTGTCAAAACTGGGTTTGGTTTGGTCTCAGAAAATCTGTTTTAATAATGAACAAACATCACACAGTACAATACAGGAAGATATTTCCATTTTCCAGGACAGTATGCTGTGCCGACATACTGTAAATCCAAAATAATCAGTGCTGCTTCTTCCAGTAGCAGAACGTTTCTGCTGGGGCAAACGCACAGGAGCAGTCTTATTATCAGCTGTGTTGTACAGTAGCTGGTTAGTCAGTACTGTGTGAATTGCCTTGTTCTAAAATAACAATCTCTTACGCTCAAATATATTGGGTGTAATTATCTTTTTGCTCAAGCTTTCCCATATTTCTTTTTCTCTTTTTTCTTTGTCTCTCAGGATGGGAAGACAGCAGAAGACTTGGCTTATGCTGATCAACATGAACTCATTGTTTCTTTGTTGGGAAAGCTTAAAAAGGTAAAAATGACACACACCTAAGCCTATCAGTAAATGTGACGAGTGAAACCAGTGATGCATTAATTACATGACGATTTAAATGCAATGAAGGGGAAAGAAAATACCTAAACTCTGTGGGATGCAAACCCAGGTTTCACAGACACTCATCACACTTTCAGGTCTATTTCAGTGCAGAGGTGTGGAGAGAGATGTTTCCAACAGAAAGGTGTGAGATTTTAGCATCTCACCCCATCCCTTTAGCATTTTAGACCGTGTGGAAGCACTTGACTCAACACATAGGGGAAGATTAGATTTTCTATTTGAGTTTTGAGCTGCTTTTTTTAATAATAATACAACTAGTATCTTATTAAACGTTAGATATAAGCTATAAAACTTTATAATTGATGTTTTCATGTTACATTTTAGCATTTTTTGACCTTCAGTTTAATCCACAATCCACAGCTTTGCTTCATAGGCGTATGGGGAGTTCAATCCAGTGTTCCCACTCTGACTCGAATCACATCCACCAGAGCAAGTTTTTTTAAACCTAAAACTAAATGTGACTTCTCCTTCAATCTACTTTTCCAGAAAACCTGCTGAGATTCAGTGCAGAGTGTGAAAACATGACAGTAGCAACTGTGAAAACAGTCATCCTCTCCATATGCTGGGCTAATTTAAGACACTTTGGCACATTGATGCCAGCTTTAAAAGAGAGGCTGACACCGTCCTGTTCTTCTAACTTTCACATCGAGTTAAACACAACTTGTTTTAAAACGTGAAGTTGTATCCTGCTCAGAATCCAAATGAATCCAGAATGTGTATCACAATTATTGGAATTAGAAGCCTTATTTATTGAATGTGTTAACATAACCCAGGTGGGAGAAGGGAGTGCTTTCAGATCCCACACAACCACTCACAGTATTTGAGGCCACTTCTGATGTGTGACTCATCCAGTGAATGATTTAAAAAGTGTCTTACATGTTAACAAATGTTATCTATTGAATTACAGCAGAGTACAGAGGAGTCTTTGGAAATGGCCTTTGTTATTTATATATCTGAGCGTACAGCGTGCCCTGTTTCTTTACACTTTGTATATTGGTGGGTGGATACTTTCGAATAACATTAGAGAGTAATTTGAATGTCAAAAAAAAAAATCATCATAGCAACATAATGTGAAAATGATTTATATTCGACATACATTATGGTTGCCCTTTATAACAACCATAACAAATAACTGACAGATCCAAATATTGTTTCCTTTATGTGTTGTTGTTGTTTTTTTAATGTCCCCTGATGGTTTAAGGTTAGATCAGTGTGTTCAAATCAGTTTTAATAAGTTTTACCAGTCAGTAACATCAACCACTCAACAAGTGACTTGGTTGTGTTGTTGTTTCCCGGTCCAAGTGAAAGCCTGATCATTCTACAGGCTGTTACATTAAATCAGTCCACATACAGTACATCAATCAACAAGAGTGAGACATGTTGTTATCTAATACAGTGGTTCCCAACCCTCGGGATGTGGACCGATACCAGGCCATTGAACATTTGCTACTGGGCTGTGAGGAACCACTATGGTTCAGCAAAAGTAAATGAATAGTTTTAGGACTCACTGTCACTGTCGTCCGGTTGGTCTGTTTGTCCAGACTGAAATATCTCAAAACTTTTTGAATAGACTGCCATTACATTTTGTACAGACATTCTTAGCACCCAAAGGATGAATCCTAATTATGTGAGACATCCCCTGAGTTTTCCACTCGCACCATCTGCTGTACTTTTGACTGCTAATTAGTAAATGTTAACATGCTAACTTAACTGAGATGGTGAACATTTTAAGCATTATTTCTTCTAAACATCAGCATTTTAGCATTGCTATTGTGAACATGTTGCCATGCTGACTTTAGCGTTTGCTCAAAGCAGTACAGCTTCACAGCGGTCAGTAGCGGTCAGCAGCTCTAGTCTTGTTTTGTGGTAATTACCTTGAACTTGGCACGGGTTTATCTGTGCTTCATCACCATTCCTGTCTTGCCCCCAAAACAGAAGACTGTTTTTGAACTGGTGTGTCATTATTACACAAGGTAATCAGTCCGTCACCACCCACAGCTGCTCGGTTACATTGAGAGTTTGAGAGAAGTTGTGAGTTTTACTGGAGGAGGAACTGTAGACAACAATATGTGATTTATTTTATGCCACACTCATCACTATAAAAAACGGTCAGTGAGGACAAAAAGTTAGAAACCCCAGACAAAAGACGTACTCTGGCAATGGTGGGATTCAAACAGCCATGTACAATCTGTTTTCCTGAGAAACAAGTGATCTGTTCATGGAGGAAGTGTTTGCAAACCTCACACAGCTGTTGGTTCACTGTTGTTGATTGACGTGTAAGAACAGGAAAAAGGGCGTGTTCTGCTATGTCTGATGTGTTTAGAATTTTCTCAACAAAATCTGATGCATTGAAGTCTGATTTTTGGGGCCCTTTAAACGAAAACATATGGGAGTTTATGCCATACAATAGATGCATGTGTATCTCAATGTGACCTGAACTATCAGTGGTTTTTAATAAATCCTGCCTCTGTGTGGGTGTTTTGGGTTTTTTGGGGGGTCAGGACAATCACAAACTGAGCTACATCCAGCAGCTGCGGCCCACTCAGACAGTCCAGCCCAGGATCAAACTGAAGCTGTTCGGACACTCTGGAGCCGGGAAGAGCACCCTGCTGGAGTCTCTGAAATGTGGCATCTTGCGTAGCTTCTTCAGGAGGAAGAGGACACGCATGACTAACACGGCCCGCCACCCCAACTCCCCTATCAACTCCAAACCCCCAGGTAGGTGACAGACGGCTCTGCTGAAGCTGAGATAATCCTTCACAAGATTAAGCTTTCACCTGCCAACGACCTCAATGATTTATTCTTCTAAAACAGGCTAAAATAATGAATTTGCCACTCTATTCAGTGCATGGCAAGGGGTGGCCATGGCGCACTGATAGGAAGGTTGGCGGTTCGATCCTCGACCCCTGCAGTCAGCGTGTCCAAGTGTCCTTGAGCAAGACAACCCAAGAACCCCGGGTTTAAGCCAGTGCATTCCTATTTGCTTGTCCAAAGCCCGGATAAATGGGAAGGGTTGTGTCAGGAAGGGCATCTGGTGTAAACAAAGCCTATGCCAAATCACATATGCATATCATATATGATCCGCTGTGGCAACCCCTATGGGGAGCAGCTGTAGGGGAAAAATAATAATAAAAAGTTCAACAGTGTTTATGCTTGGTTCCCGTTTCAGACATTTATCATTCATCAAGTTCATCCTGACATGCAGTGCAACACATTTTTGAAGCATGAAAACAATAATTCCAGTTTACCAGAACTCGGTTTCTCATTTTTGTATGTTTGGCCATGGTTTATATCAGTTATTTTCAACATTTTAACTCGCGAAAGCTCAGTGCTAAAAATTAAAAAAAGATTACACATGTAGCACATTGGTGAGTACAGTGTTGTTATAACTGGTAGGAACGATGACCAAAGCTATGAAAATAAGACACCAGTTGGTTGCTCTTGCATTATGTCAAGCCATTATTGCGAAGCAGCCAATCAGAAGCCTGTTTGGAATGGTTTTATTTTTTCAAAATTTAAATGGCATTAACCTGGATAAATATGGTGTAAGGTGTCTGTGTGTAAAAAGCAGGGCAGGGCAGGAAAATAAGCCAGAATTGACATTGTGTATGTATATTTATGTCACAATATTGATATGCAATACATTGTGACGTAGTACAAGCAGTTTATGGAATAAAAATAGATGAAAATGCATGTCTGTTATTAATCCAATGGATTGTCCGAAAGAACCCTGTAACTCCAGTATCAGACCTTATGTAACCTTGAAAAAGGCCTGAAAAAGCCTCATACGTGCAGAAATATTAAATGGATATCTTTATATGAAAATCTCTAAAGGCAAAGACAGTTTTCTATTATCTCACAGACTATATCATCATATAGCCTTATAGCATTTTGGTCAAAAACCTTTGAGAACTTAAAAATCTCATCTCATGCAGCTGATCCAAAGATTTGTGTTTTCAGTTTAGCGCCCCTGTGTAGACTTTGTCTGTAGACATGTAGGATTTTTGAGTAGAATTTCTGACTTCGGTGACCCCAAAGTGAGAATTTTAAAACAGACAATGTGGCAAACACTAATGCAGGCCGGTAACACCCATCCCCCCACCCCCATTTCACATATTTGACCCAGGGATGCCGAGGTGAATGGGCTGAAAGCAAAACATAGAGAAAACCAATTTGCACCAGGAGGTTTCATTTTTCTTTGAACAAAAATATATTATTAGACATTTGAAAGATCCTTCAATTACAAGACAGCAACACCACACAAGTCCATTCAATCAAATTGCACCAAAAAGCACCAACACAAACATTGCCCTGCTTCTAACCCCTATTTACTCAACAACTATCCCAGTGACCCTTCACCGCAATTCCATTCTCCTTCAATAAAACCCCAGTACTCCAGTAACCCTAACTGGAATCTTAAAGTAGAATCTGTTTTCACTGGTCCTGGTCTTCAGAAAAGCTTTTTTGTGCAGGTTAGTTCTGCACATGGCGACAGGTCTGTAGTAAGACTCCCTGACATATTCAGTGTAGTGTAAAAAACATGACTTGACACTCACACACACACACTTTGTCTTCAGTCTCTCTGTATTTGCACTCTAGTATCTGCCCTCCCTCACACACACATACATACTATTGTGTTTCCTTTAAGCGCTCCATTTTGCGGCACTCAGAGTCATTTCCTCCCAGACAGATGTGATGCTCACTCAGATAATAGTCAGTTACGTGAGCTGTATAGTGTTACCGAGCCCAGCCTCTGTACTATCTGGAAATCTGTAGCCTGTGTCAGAGCTGAAGAGAGGGTGAAAGAGCTTTTTCTCGTTCTTTCAATTCTTGCTGAATTCAGCCTTTATTGACTCTGTGTTATATCTGCATCGATACGTGCCAGGAGAAACACAAAGAAGCGGGACTGAGAGGGAACAAGTGCCGTCATGATGTCCATTTGTCTTGCTTTTAGATTTCTACTCAAGCAAACCCAATACAAGCATCAATATTGTTCTTTTGTAAGCCTGTCGAAAGTCTAAGTATTGCACGTTAAATGCATATTTACCTTTGTTTAGTGTCAATGTTTGTAACTTTATGATGCTGTTGGCCACAAAACTCAACTTGACACCTAAAAGTATTCTGCACTCTGGTGTTTTATTCATTCACTCTAATAATATATAAAACAGCACAGAACAACAATAAGGTTGTGAACACAGCTTGAGGTTCTCAGTTTTTATTTTTTGTCATTTATAAATCATGCTTTCTTATAAGACACATAAAACTGTCATGAAGAAAAACGGTGTTGACACGGACATACGAGTCCATTTTTCATGTACTGTAACGTCGTCTCAAAACACAAAAGAGGCCTTGACTTCAGTTAAGATTTTGTCAAGACTTTTCATGGAGAAAAAAAATTTAATTATTAATTAATTAATTTTTACCAAAGTTGAAGTGATCAGAGAACAAAATAAAAACTTTTGTTGGGAGAAATTTTTGTTTTTTGTTGTGACCAATTCTACAGTGCAGTATTGTTTCCAGTGTGATCGCAGTTAAAACAACTAACAGCTGAAAATCGCATGTCAAGACACTAAACTTCATCGCACATACTGTCCCCTCAACATGCTTTTGTAGTTGTTTTGTCACAAGGTGCATTCACACCAAGCATGCCTGAAACATGCATGTGTTCTTTGTTATATCTATTAAGAAGCTCTTTGATTGGTTAAGACCGAGAACATCAACTGGCTTCAAGTAACAGAACATTTTGCAGACTGCAGAGGGATTACAACATCAGTTTACCAGCAGTTCCTCAGGTTCTGGAAGCTTTTCACTGACGAAACTATTAACGTTGTGTAGTGACAGGTTACAAAACCAGTTAACTTCCTTTTGAATCTATGTGACAGTTCTTTGTAGCCCTGATTATTTCAGAAACTGTAGGCATGGTCCTGAGTCTCAAAGAAATCCAAATATTGTTTGCATAGTGGATTTATTTGCAATAAAATAGCACCCCCATGTGTTAACAAGCATGCGGTTATTGGTTGAAAAATAAGACTGGAATAATCTGAAATATTTCAAAATATTCAGTTACATACAAGCATAATTGAGACTATACATACATTACATTATCGGATCAGTTGAAAAATCGGCGGAAATTAATATAAATTAATATAAATGCAATACCTATTAAAAAAATACTAACTTTAAATAATGAAATTTATTCACGCTTGTAGAAAAAAAAAAAGATGCATTGAATCTAGACTCAAATGTGAGGTGCATCAAATGTCCTGATTCTGATGCCAAATATGCCCAAAATTATCTAAATCTATCATCAAGTTCAATTAATAGACATCATGTAACATCTCTTCATGTGTCTTTTCCTCTGTGTTTAGTGTCAGTGAGCATTTCCAACTTGTACCCGGGCTGTGAGAATGTGAGTGTGCGGAGTCGCAGCATGATGTTTGAGCCCAGCCTGACCAAAGGTGTCCTGGAGGTCTTCTCCCCCGTCCACAACGCTCTATCCACGGCCGACGAACAGGCCACAAAGGCCATCGACATCCAGCACGCCAACATCCACAGTGAGAACCCAGCAAGCATAGATATCCTATTTATTCATTTTGGCTTTTAAGGTGTGAATGTTCATGGTTAAATTCACACTTCCAAAAGAAAATAACCTTTACTGACAGCGATAAATAATGACCTCAACAACAATGTTAACATGCTGCTCATTTCAATGATTTCCCTCTCCATAGGTGTGGGGGATTTCAGCGTATGGGAGTTTTCAGGGAACCCGGTGTATTACTGCTCCTACGACTACTTTGCAGCCAACGACGCCACAGCGATCCACCTGGTCCTGTTCAGCCTGGAGGAGCCATACGAGACCCAGCTGGGCCACATCACCTACTGGCTGAACCTGCTGAAAGCTCTCACCCTGCCACAGGATAACATCGGTGAGGACGGGAATGAGTAAAAGGATGTGACCAGTTACATTTTTACCATGACTGCATTACTGGATTAATGGACAATTTAAATATATCCTATTTATCCTAAAAAAACACACTAAAATATTTGATAGCAGGCTTACAATCAGTGCAATTTAGGCAAAACCAATTGAGCAAAACACGTAGTATTGATTCTTCTATGCAAAACATCAACATTTTAAATAGTGTCACCTGAAAACAATTTGTGGGCTACAGTTCTACTGAGATTAACAGAGACAGTAAAGGTTGTGGCCTTTTATGATGCCTAATTTCTATCATGTCGTATCTTACCAGAAAACATGGCAAAGTTTTAGTCATTGAATTTCACCAAACAATACCTTTAAAGTCATTGAAAAGTTATTGAACTTAGCTATGTGTGTGAACACAAAATTTTGTTTTGATGTCTACTGAATCTTCTTGCATATTGTCGTTAAATGTGAGTTAGGTCAAGTTAAATGTAAAACCTTGTATGATTTGTGTTAGTTTTGTCTGACTGTGTGTGTTCCTGTCTGTCTCCAGCGTTCGGAGGTCGGATCCAGCAGCCCCTGCTGGTCGTCCTGGTGGCGACACATGCTGACCTCGCTGACATCCCCAGAGCGTTCTCTGGAGAGTTCACCTACGACAAGGAGAAAGTGCTGCTCAAGGAAGTCAGGAACAGGTTGGGACCACAGCACACAAGGGATATGGAGATTCGTCCGTTCTCCATATCCCTGTTGCATTAGCTCCGCCTCCCCTGTCTGTGGACCAACCACTGCAGGGTGTTGGAAAATTGTTTGACCACAGACGGTTTGTAATACTGCAAATACAAGGGCTTTCATCAGTGGACAATGGACTCAATCACCATTGTGTTACCGCATTCGTTGATAGTGACTTAAGAGACATTTATTTATCTTTAAGATTCTAACTTTTAAAACATACCTTTTATAATTTTTAAAAGTTTTTTAAAAGGTGGTGTTCTTTTGTTTTCAGGTTTGGGGTCGACCTGCAGATCAGCGACAAGTTGTTTGTGATGGACGCCGGAGCCTCAAACTCCAAAGATATGAAGCTGCTGAGGAGTCACCTGCAGGAACTTCGCACCAACATCATCTCTGTGAGCTCTGCAAACACACACACACACACACACACACACACACACACACACACACACACACACACACACACACACACACAC
>JBBPCS010000386.1:13416159-13426159 GCA_037974645.1 Hollardia meadi
CACACACACACACACACACACACACACACACACACACACACACACACACACACACACACACACACACACACAATGTACTCTCATCCTGATTTGTGTGTGTATTTTAAACCAATTATTTTCATGTACACACAGGCAGCAATTTTATAAAAATACTGTATTTACGCGGTCAAAAGTAACATAATAAACTTAATAATCTTTGCATGAATTCATAGGAAGTCTGAAGGAGCCAAAAACCCCACCCTGTCCTCTGCTTATTTGTATTGATTATAGACACCGATGACGATATTCATGTAAAGTTAGGCTGTTCGTTTCATGATTACTACAGCCAAGTATCTTTATGGCAAGATACTGAATTCAAATGAGTGGATGAGTTTTTCTTCTTTGTCAGTGTAGTTAACACAGTCAGTTAATCCTAAGAAATGATATTCCACTGACTTAATGCCCCTCCCTCTCCACCCTTGCAGAGGTGTAGTCCCATGACGCTGCTGTCGGAGCGTTTGCTGACCACCCTGCCAGCCTGGAGGAAGCTGAGCGGACCCAACCAGCTGACATCGTGGCAGCAGTTTGTCGGTGACGTCCAGGAGCACATCAACCCCCTGGTCAGCCAGGATCATCTCCGCACACTGGCCCTGCAGCTCCACAGCATGGGGGAGGTGCGTGTTTGTTAATAAGCTTCAAACCAGACTGTGTGTCACTGCAGGATAATTGAATAGTAATTAAGTTCTTTTGGGAGTTCGGGACAACACGCTGAACTTGAAAAGCTTCCAAAGTTTACATCTCACACATGAGACAAAATAATCCCACATATAAAAGCATCAAAAATTAAAAAAAAAACATAATAACAATAATACTAATAAGAAAAAGAAATCCTAACAGTATTCTGAATAATTTTTTTTATTTGATAGAGTAAATCAAAGGTCAAAGCTGACTGTCAGTTCAACAGACTACCACCAGGGTGCACTATTTGTTCATGACTGAATAAAAGGAAAGCTTTATTTCATCTGTAAACAATTACTCAACATGTTGCTTCTCTGTTTATTTGCGGGAATGACTCAGCTCAGGAACCAAATTGTTTGCTGTTTTTCTTTTTCTCAAATTAAGTATACTTTTGCATCCTTTTAGGGGGGATTTTCTTTTCTTTTGTATCTTTGTCAATATGTTTCACCACATTTAATTTTCTTTTCACATTTTACTGAATACTTGTAATTTTCTCCTCTTCTTTTTTTATACCCACATTTTCTCCACACCTATGTTACCGACATCTTATTTTCTCTCTCACCATCTTTTTTCTCTCCTTCATTTCCTGCCTCCTCCCATAGATCAACATCATGCAGAGTGAGACGGTGCAGGATGTTGTTCTTCTGGAGCCTCGTTGGCTCTGCAGCAATGTCCTCAGCAAGCTGCTCTCTGTGGAGACGCCCAAGGCCATCCACCACTACAGGGGGCGCTACAGGCTGGAAGAGGTGCAGGCTCTGGCTCCTGAAAGTGACGTGGACGAGCTGCTACAGATCCTGGATGCCATGGACGTCTGCGCCCGTGACGCCACCAACCCCTCCATGGTGGATGTTCCTGCCCTCATCAAGACAAACGGCCTCCACCGCTCCTGGACTGAAGAGGAGGAGGAGGAGTCGCTGATCTATGGCGGGGTACGACTCGTCCCTGCAGAGCACCTTACTCCCTTCCCCTGTGGCCTGTTTCACAAATTGCAGGTGAACTTGTGTCGCTGGAGCCACCAGCAGAAGCCTGAGGAGGAGGGTGGGGAGGATTTCGATGGAGATATCCACCTGTGGACCAACGGCGCCAAGGTGAGCCAGGCAGGAGTGGAGGCCATGATCTTGCTGGTCAACCACAGCCAGGGGGTGGAAATTCAGGTGCGGGGGCATGACTCAGAGCGTGCCAAGTGCTACACCTTGTTGGACACCATCTGTAGCATAACAGAGAACCTGCTGGCCTCCACGCTTCCTGGACTGCTCACAGCCAAATACTACCTGAGTCCTCAGCAGCTGCGGGAACACCACGCCCCCATCATGATCTACCAACCCAAAGATTTCTTCCGGGCCCAAGTGCAGCGGGAAACCTCACTCACTAATACCATGGGTGGCTACCGAGAGAGCTTCAGCAGCATTCTGTCTTTCGGCTGCGCTGAAGTTTACCAGCAGGGGACTCTAGGAACGTACATTCACATATCAGATGTCCCCCTGTTGGCTCGCAGGAAGCTCTGCCGCATGCTGGACCCTCCTGACGCTCTGGGGAAAGACTGGTGCCTGCTGGCCATGAACCTGGGCCTCACAGACTTGGTAGCCAAGCACAGCAACGGGACTCCAAATGGCACCCCTGAGCTGGACTCTGACCCGGACTCCCAGCAGGCCACCCTGCAGCCCAGCCCGACGGCGGCGCTACTGCAGGAGTGGAGCAGGCGAGCAGACAGCACGGTTGGTGTGCTGATGGCCAAACTGAGGGAGCTCGGCCGCAGAGACGCTGCCGACTTCCTGCTCAAAGCTTCTCCTGTTTTCAGGGTAAACATGGAGGCGGTGGGAGGGGCCGCTAACGGCTACCCCCCGATCTGCAATGGTGGCACATCATACAACTCGATCAGCTCGGTCATATCCCGCTGAACTGAACAGGGTCGCTGTCTGTCCTCACCAAACGTCAGATAGTCTCTAATAGGACATTTCCCCTGAAACAGGACAGTCACAGACTTGTGTGTGAATGAACATGAAGTGCAATCGTTACCAGAGTCCAGCTGCTCGTTCCTTAACCTCTACATTAAGTTGACTTGTGAACCAGATGTTGTGTTTGTGCCCTCCACACCTGTACACCTTTCCTCCCACTATGAATGTTGTGAAAGAGCCGATTGTCCTGAGCTCCAAAGAGGAATCCAGTGCTTTTATTCTGTTCTTAAAATTGTTGTGCTGCTTTTTAATACCCCTCCTCCTCCTCCTCCTTCTCCTCCTGTCTCACTCATCTTACAGCTAAAAGACAGAAAGTACAATAAATATCATTTTTATTATTAACTATCAACTCTACATAAAGGAATGGATGTGGTTAAAAAGATGGCGGCTTCATGTTTGGACTTTTTTCATATCCATCCCAAAGTGAAAAACTGAGCACTTAATTGTATCAGTGAACATGTCTGAGGCTGCCATCTTTACTCTCTCCATCCTTCGCAGTTACATATTATCTCCCTCTTTACTTCTGTTTTACTGATGTGACATTTGGCCGTTCTGCCTAGTGTTTAAGAAACTAACAGCATTTTTCAGAGTGCCTTTGTGGCCTTCTACCTCCCTAAAGAGCACAAATAGTCTTCTTTCTTATAAAGACAGTAGTTCTTTCCAACTGAAGAACTGTGCCTTGTTGACACTAACAATAAAATTATATTTCAATCAAGTCTAGTGAATAAGAGGCCATCTTACAGTTTAAAGGTTAATGAAGAAAGAACATGAAAACAAAAACTTAGCTCATGTTACAAGGTTTTGAAAATTTTTACTGGCAAAAATAAAAACAAGCACAATCAGAGATCATATTTCTGTTGTGTTCTGTTTTGATAAAACATGTTCGATCTTCTCATATTCAAATAATATTGCTCTGTGGGAGTCAATGTCATCATTCGTCTTTCTTTGGTGTATTTGATGGTTTATACACATTATTTTTTCATCAATCCAACAACAAATCTCTTGATTGTTAATTAATTTCTGGTGACACTTTATTTATGGGTCCCTTAATTTCTGAAATGTGACAACACAGTTATTTGAGTTTTGCCATCTGTGTTGAGGCTATATGCAAGAATTATTGCAAAATTCTTGGAAAACTGCTAAAACGCTGATGACTGGAAAAACTAAAAGGAATTAGAAATAAAGCGCCACTCATCAATATTTTTGGTTAACAATGGATCCAATAATAATGTGTAATTAGAAAGGGGTCACTGGTCGTGAAGAATCCACAGAGAATTATCATTATTTCTAGCAAACATAATGATAAAAATGTTTTAAATTACCTGCCATATCAACTTTATAAGGTGATTATATGTCAGATTTTTTTTTTAGCTTGTTGGGCTGCCTGGTCTGCTTTTGATTAATCGTTTGGTCTGTAAATATCAATAAATAGTGAAACATCCCAGAGTAACAAGATAGAAAACTAAGACAAAAGCATTTTTGCTCAAAATGATAAATTGATTATTAAAATTGTTGCTGTTTTATTTTCACTCGGTTGACAAATTGATCAATCGACTAATCATGTGCTTAGCGATCAGTATACAAGGAATCGATTAACTTTCCCATTTTATACAAACAGGAAGTGAGAAAATGCACCTGTGGTGCCAGTTAAACTTCACAAAGAGAAGCTTAAGGTCTTCATAAAGATTGAAAATGTCACTTTAGTTTAATGCAGCTGTGAGAAGATCCTCCATTTCCTTTCCCATCAACAACACACTTAAAAAAAATCAGTGTGGTGTCATCTGCATACTGACTTTTTCTGAGTGTACTATTTTGTCACTCTTCCACTCAAAACCTGATTAGGATTAAAATGTTGTGACGCGATACTCCGATTTTCCTTTAATTATTGCCAAATTACGAGATTGTCCTTTTCCAGGAACCTCCTCAAAAGTTTACAGCTATGGGACCTGTGAAATAAAGTGTTGCTATAAATGTTTTCACTTAAAAGTTTATTTACTCATTTTCGATTTACCCAAAGGACCTTTAGTCATTTTAACAAATAAAGAAGACCCCCCCCCAAAGTATGGCGTCTTAACGAAGGAGGTTGATCCTTCCAGCACCAAAAGTTATTTTCTGCAGAGGGTTACACAAGCTAAGAGTATTTGATATTAATGATCATCATGGCAGACAGGGTGGAGCTCATACTATTGAGCTTCAGGGTCCAAATAAGACCCCCAAACTGTGCACTCACTCACTAATTACTTTGAATAGAAAGTGCCACCAAATAATGTTTAATTTTTAACTTTTTCTACTAAGCTAAAAGGTAATTATATCCAGAGCTGTCAGTTTCAGTGAACACGCCTGACGCTGCACCTTTTTAATGCTTCCTCAACAGGTTTTATAGCATCAAAACATCAACAATCAAGTTACCGTCCACAGTGTCAGATTTTTACAGTGGCATCGACGCCGCTTCCTTCGAGCTAAATTTGAGCTTCTATCAGTGTTGGTCGGCCACGTGTGGCTTCACATCTTCTTTCACTTTGTCTTTTCATATCATGAAGCTGCAGCCTGACTGTCAGCAAAAGCAGGGAACAGATGGCATGAAATTAGTATTGTTCGCTGAAAAAGAGACACAGGCTGCTGCTGATGACAGAAATGTTCTTAGAAAAGCATTTTTGCTTTGTGTAAGCTGGTACTTTACGAAGTTTGTGAACCAGAAAAATGCTCCTTTTTCAGTACACGTGTGTTGATGTGGAGACAAGAGTCTTTCATTCCTAAGAAGTTAGACTTTGTGAATGTAAAAGGCCTTTTTGATAGAAGTTTGATAGAAAAAAGATGAGCTGTGCCAGAGTGCAGTATTTCCTGTCTACTTTACTTCCCCAGTGTTACTAGCTATTCACAGAGATGAAACTTATCTTATAATATTGAACTTTTCTCACTATTTTTGTCTGAGCTTGAACTTGCCACATCGACACAGCAAACTCTTCGCTGTGGTGTAAATACTCGAGTCTTGTGTCCATCCTGACTTTTCTGTTAATTTTCAGCTCGCTTTAAGTTTTGTTCATGTTTTTTTTTTTTTTTTGCCCAAATATTAAATATTGCTTATTCCAACAAGGCAAAATGAATGTACTACACATCTTTCCTAAGAATATGGTTTCATGTAAAAAAATCAAAGATATGGTGATAAAACATGCTAAAATGAAATGCATCAAACTGGTCAGAAACGGCATCTTATTTTTCCTGTTTTATTGAAGCTTTTGTTGAAGGTGTGTATAATCGTTGCCAATGTTGTGTGCCTAAAACACACTCATTCATTCCTCTATTATTGCCTTGTACAGTACACAAGTGAAAGGGAAGTGAACGCAAGGTTTCTCGTTTCAAAAAAAGAAGCAAGAGGCCCCTTTTTGTAAAAGCTGTTACATCAAACAGAGAAAAAATTGAGGTATCAATATTTTCTCTGTTTGATGTCTTTATTCTGAATAGTTCTGACTGCAAGTCTGACCAAAACAAGTGGATTTAAATGTGTTCTTAGAAATATTTTTCTGTTTGTTTCTGAGGAAAGACAAACTCAATACTACAATTGAGTGATTTTTTTCCCCCTCCGAGACTCCGGTCTAATCGCCACATTGCGATCAAGTCTTTTTGCCACTATTTATGTTACATTATTTCAGCATGTCTTGGAATGCCATGTTCTTAGTACTTCTGACACTTTACAGTGTAATACATTTTATAATAAATTCTTTATCTAATATCATAGTCTCTGTCCTCATTGAAGACACACAATTAGATATTTTAAGATTTCAGATTATAGTTGTCAATTCAAGACATTAGTGTAAACAAGTAAACACCAAGAGGAACAGGAAAAGGCTGACGTTCTAACATTACAAACAGAACTAAACATTATCAGGGCCCACACCTTTATTCTCTTTATTAAAGGCAGGCAAACGTGCCAAGGATAGGATGAGAGTGACGTAAAGTAATATCCTGTTTGTGGTAGACTGATGAGATTTGGGGAAATGTGGTCTTCATATTTTGAAACATGATCATCTGCGGTTCTACAAATATGATTTATTAATGGCTAAAAAGTCCTCTATGTAGTGTCTCATTTAATAATAAAAAAATGTTCTTAGATGATGCTATTTAGAGATGTTGATTCTCAGGTTTGTGTTGTGTAAATTATACCATTATATAATATTTTACCACCGGTTTGAGTTTTCGGGAAGGCCTCAGTCCTTATTAAATATAAATGGTGTCTTTTGTGTCTTTGTTTGTCCTCTGCTGAATTCCAGGCTGTGTTATTCACACTTTTCTGGGTTCATTGTGGAGCTGCAGGGAGGTCGACCCTCCACCCACACAGTCACATGATCGGTCTGCTGCCTGAAGCACTCCGGGTTTGTCTTAACTTGCCCCGACTGCTGACATTGTCGACTGTCATTCAAAAATATTTGTATAGGGAGAGATTAGTGGAGCAGAAATTGTGACATTTGAATCACGTGAATGTTTTAAGCATGATTTAAATGGCCTTCAGTGGTTTAAATACAGTAGGTCTGGGTTCCTCACCTTCAGTGTGATCTGTCATTCATTCATCATTTAATAACATTTAAGTTCACAAAACCTATTAATATATCAAAATAAAATGAAGACAATAACCTTTATAGACTTCTGAAAACAAGACTGCTTGTTTCACCTGTAAACTTACTGTTAAAATGTGCATTTTTAAACTAATTTTCAACCATTTTTAAGGAAAATGTATTTTTACATTTTCATTCAAAGAAACATGGAAATGCCACTTGGATGCATGCAAGGAAATAACAATAATCATCCATTAACAACATAGTATTTCCTCTAAAAGGTAGAATTTTACATTTCTTTTCTCTCAACTTTGTTTTCATGTGCATAATGATTACTACAGCCTCACAGGATTCCTGGCTTGACGAGGACTTGTAATCAAATACCTCCAGGATCAATAATGTTAACAAACATTTAAGGCTGTTTGGTGAAAACAAAACAACATGCAGGAGTCATATAGTGACCCCGGTCTATCGATGTGTTCATCGTTCGGGTCTGTTAACCTTTGTGTCTGGATGGGAAGACCAGACCGGCAGCTGATAATCTTCCTGTTGTGTTGGCTGAGCAGCGTCCTGATAAGAGGATAAATGATATGGTTCACGAAGTGCATCACTACAACAGCCTGTTACAGTGACAATAAACTGAATATTCATCAAACTACAGATTACAGACTACAGGAAATCATTTGACAAACATGCTAACAAAGGCATTTAGATAGTGAGACTATCTTAATTTAACATTTTGTAAGGGCCAGTGGCCTTAACATTTAAAGGAATAGTTCGACATTTTGATGCGCTCATTTGCTTTCTTACAAAGAGTTAGATGTGAAGATTATCACTATTTTATGGCAAATATGAAGCTAGCCAGCAGCTGGTTAGCTTAATTTGGCCCAAAAACTGGAAACCAGAGGAAAAAGCTAGCTTGTAACAAAGTCACCTAACGCCTCTAAAGCTCACTAATCAACACATTAACGCTGTGTTTTATTTGTTTAATCTGGAAGGATTAAAATTGACAATTCAAATTATCCTATTCAGGGTCGCAGGGGGCTGGAGCCTATCCCAGCTGTCATTGGGCGAGAGGCGGGGCACACCCTGGACAAGTCACCAGTTCATCACAGGGCTGACATATAGAGACAAACAACCACACACACCTACGGGCAATTTTAGAGTCGCCAATTAACCTAACCTGCATGTCTTTGGATGTGGGAGGAAGCCGGAGTACCTGGAGAGAACCATGGGGAAAACATGCAAACTCCACACAGAAAGGCCCTGGCTGGGAATCTAACCCAGGACCTTCTTGCTGTGAGGCGATGGTGCTAACCACTGCACCACCATGCCGCCCTTACTTAAAAGACCAGTGTGTATGATTTAGTGGTAGGGTTGCAACCAACTGAATACCCCTCCCTTTCCAAGCGTAGGAGAACCTACTGTGGCTGTCACTACAATGTAATGGGCAGTGTTTGGTTTGTCCAGTCAAGGCTACTGTAGAAATATAACATGCAACATGGAAGACTCTATGGAAGAGAAAAGAAAGACTACACATTGGTTCATTACGTACATCCTGATTAAACATTTGCACTTTTATGTATTGTTACTTGTAAGCAATGACATGAATACTTCCACTGCAGCTACCTACTCAGGGAAAGCCAACTGCAGTTACGATGTTTTTAGGCGACTTTAAACCAGACTGACCAGATTTGCATGCTCATTCAGGAAGTGCTCAATCAACCATTGTCATGTGTTCCTCTGCTTGAGCAACACGATCCAGGAAGGCTGAGTAGTCTGCTTTCTGCAAATGCAAGGAAAGTATGTATTTTTAACCCACTGTAAAGTATGAAGTCATGTTAACTTCGCCGCAGAATTGCACCAAGGAAATTTTGGAACATCATGCATCTTGCATGTGACAACATAAAG
Source organism: Hollardia meadi (assembly GCA_037974645.1). Classification (NCBI taxonomy): domain Eukaryota; kingdom Metazoa; phylum Chordata; class Actinopteri; order Tetraodontiformes; family Triacanthodidae; genus Hollardia; species Hollardia meadi. The sequence continues at coordinate 13,425,293 of JBBPCS010000386.1, forward strand.
ACATGATGCATTGGGCAAATGTTGACGAATCATGTCACGCACTGTGAAGTGTTTAATGTTAACATGTTGGTGGTATGAGGTTTGCATGATTTAATCTAATTAATTTTCTTTTTCAAGTACCTGTAGGCCCCAGTACTTAGAAATTTTGGGAAATACACTTATTCACAAAAAAATGAATTGATGCCACTCATATCTGCACAGTTATAGCTATGAGCTTCTGGTTAGCTTAATTTAGCTGTAATTAAGACAGCTAATGTGGCTCTGAAGTTGCAGTTTCATGAGCAATCATGTTCCAGGCTAGTTGTTTCCCAATTTTGAGACTTAATGCTAAGCTAAGCTAACTGGCAGCTGGTTCCAACTCATTTAGCTTAACTTTTGACAAGAGGGCTCCCAAAATGTCAAACCAATGCTTTAAATTTAACTCAACTTTAGCCAAAATAAATTGAGAAAATATAATAAAAAGGAATTCCACCAGAATAATATTCCCGACAATGCAAATAAAGCTTAAAGAGATAGTTTGAGAGAAAATAATGCACCAATATTTTCACAAAATGGTGAACCTCGCCCCATCCTTGCTTGTGAACGATGGAGCCTTTCGAGGATGACCCTTTCGTACCTAATCATGACAATATCACCTGGTACAGAATAACCTGTTTGCCTGTGGAATAATCCAAACAGGTGTTTTTTGAGCATTCCACAACTTTCCCAGTCTTTTGTTGCATCTGTCCCAATTTTGGGAAAATGTGCTGCTGACATCAAATTCAAAATTAATGTATAAGTTCTTTGGAATCAGGGTTGTATATTTCGAGTGTAAAATTTGAACCTGAAAAGTACAATTTAACTAAATGTACTTGAAATGAATGTTCC
>JBBPCS010000386.1:13434544-13456252 GCA_037974645.1 Hollardia meadi
AAAGCTGAAAGTCTACACTTCAACCACATCCTGATTGCTTCATTTCAAATCCATTGTGGTGGTGTACAGAGGCAAAAGTACAAGTGTGTGTGTGTGTGTTTGTGTGTGATCCAAAGATGGAGGAATGTATTGTGCAACCTAAAAAAAGGGACAGGGGCCAGCGGCTTCATGACGGTGGAGACAGATTGGGACCTGAATTGTGCAGCAGCTGAGAAAATGTAAAACAGTATCAACCTTCCTTTATTAACAGCTCAACACACACTTCTCGTACAGGGATCCAAATATAACTTTATCTATACAGAACTACTGGGAGAATCCTGACGTACATTAAGCTGTTGCAGCTTTACTGGTACTTCTTGACAAAGGACAGGTACTCGTTGACGTCATCGGGGGAGCCGACCACGAAGGGCACCCGCTGGTGGAGCGCTTCGGGCTGAACGTCCAGTATCCTCTGAGTGCCCGTGGTGGCGAGGCCTCCCGCCTGCTCCATGAGGAAAGCGATGGGGTTGCACTCATACAACAACCGCAGCTTCGGCGAGAAGATTCAAAGAAAACACTGTTTAGTTTTATCTTATCAAAACAAATAAGAAGCACAAATTAAATGGGATCATTGTTTGTTATTTTGCAATCAAAGCTTTCAGACAAAGTCAACGCTTTTTCTCTCAATATAGTATTTATAGGAAAGAAAAGCAGGTTTCCTCTTTAATGTCTTTGTTTACTCAACAGCACACAGAGTACATTTGTTGCATGTTTGTAGCCGTCATTAGATGTTATCAATAAACTGATTTGTAGTAGCATATTGCCGCTATCAGATGAATACTGTTCTCGATGTCACCAAGTCTATACAAGGAAATATCTGGTGAAACCATTTATAAACTGTGGCAGTCATGTGATGATCGGTTTTGCTCTTTCTGTTTACTTAAATTATTGTCTCAAATTAGCCGAGTTGAAACGGTGCCACTTGCCAGTAAGCACTGACTGACATGCATGTAAACACCGGGCTATATTTGTCTGAGTGTTGTGGTTTGCTATGTTACCTATTACTGTTCTAAAAGGTCGTAACTACATCAGGGTTTCAAATTACTCTCTTGAGTATTGTCCAAATCTAAACTGTTCATGATTTGGTTTTAACATTTATTATTAATTAATCCCATTTTAATGCACAAATTTGTGTTTTTCTTTGATTTATTCTGTCTCACTTATTTCCTGTGCAATTTATAAAGCACTTTGAACTGCCTCTGTGTTCAAAATGTGCCATAAAAATACATTACCTTGCCTCGATGATCAGGACGTAACACATAAAAGTTACAGGTCAATAACTATGAGGCAAACTGTGCTGCATTGTTTTCAGCAGCACTGAGGTCAAAGACATCAGAGGCGGTGTTCTTGACCACATTGAAGTCTGAATTAGAATCTCGTTTCTTTAAAAAAAAAAAGATTTGAGCACAATCCGATGCCGTTTGAGATGTAAACGGTGGCAGTAGGTTATGTTCAGGTAAATGGGTCAAGAAATTGGGTAAGAGGTTGTCATTTATCTTTATGACCAGCCTCGACTGTCTCAGAGGACGAGAAAAACATCTCCAACCTCTGGTGACACCAGTGCAAGATCCACTGTACAGTTTGTCATTGAGGGTGTGAGTGTCACTTAAATGCCTAACTAGCGGTTTGTGCTGTGGAGGCTCGTAATCCTGTTATCGAGTCAACAGCAGATAACTGGCCCAGTGAAGTGACCTGCAGAGGCACATTACAGTGGGACAACTTTCTGCTGTGTGTCAAAATATGCACTATTCAAGAGTTTTAATACGTTTAAGACCCTGTAGCTTTGCGAGGAAATCACAAAGCTGACAGTCTGGCAGTGGTGATGCTTGGATGAGGGTCAATATGTACCTTTCCCTTGGGGCTCTTCTCGTTGGCGGGGTACATGAAGATCCCTCCGTAGGCGATGGTGCGGTGAACATCCGAGACCATGGAGCCCACATAACGAGCTCCGTAGGGGGAGCCGCCGTCCTGCAGGAGGCAAGGGGACATTTTAAATATTAAGAGTCTAGTTTGCCTCTCTGTTAAATATTCTACCAAGAATTTAGATTTGTTGAAAGAAGCAATTTGTAAAATACAGCCAGAATTTGAAGTTACGTCCAAAAATACAGGGGGCAGCATATCACCAGTGTCACAACCGACTGCTGTCACTATACTGTCTGCTGTAAGTTAGTTATCTTGGGCTGTGTAATTATCCGTGTTTGTAGTTATAGCGACTGTTAGCTCAATTAGCATTGGAGCTAGTGGGCTTACTGCTCACTGAAGTCTGCCTAGATCGCTTCTGTGTCAGATGAAACAGGCTCCGCAGCCTGAACACAGGCTGGAAACCAAACTGGGAACGGACACAATCTCTGAGACCGGTGGAGGCCAGTTTGACGACAGGGAATACAGCAGAGAGGTGATTAACAGCGGCTCCAACGATGACGAACGTTATGTCATCTACTCGACCAAACCAGAGGTGATCGTGGAAAGGCAAAGCAAGACAGTTCTGCTGAGTTGAAGTGTGTTTTACGTTGAGCTATCGGGGCAATTAAGCTCGTCTTAGCTTGGTAAAAGAGAGAAACTGGAATCCAGAAGGTTTGTATTTTTCTGTTTAGGCAGGAAAATAGGTGTAAGAATATTTTCTAAGAGAGCAAACTCGTCGTCGTATACATCTCCCAGCTGAAGAAGTACGTGAGGGCTATCGGACTGTCGCCTCTAGAGGTGCAAAGTTAGTATATAGTATTATGAGACACTATAGGCCGGGGCTAGCCGGTTAGCATGCTAACTTCAGTAGATATCTCTGTGATACTAGACATAGACGTCTTTGACAGAATGTCAACACTGCTGTTTCTGCACATTCCGTTGATAATGTTAGTTCATTTTTTTTTTAAAAACAACTTTTAAAAGTAAAATTATGGCCATTTTTTATAAATTGCACCTTTAAAGCAGATTTATTTATTTATTTATTTTGGTATTATAAGTGATCCTTCCACCAAAATCCTTTTAGTATGTCCCTCTACTGTTATGGTTTCAGTGTTAGGAGGCTATTTTCTTGTGCTGAGTTTCTAGAATATTTCTCAGTGTTTATTTCTGGTGGTATGGTTTGAGGTTCTTGTTTCCTGTTATATTTTGAAAAGCTCTTTCCTCGTGTGTCTTGTCCCTCTTTATATTTCCTGTCTTTGTTCCTTTCCCTCCTTCTGTGATTGTCTGCCCCGCCCTGATTGGTTTCACCTGTGTCTTGATTGTCTGCCCCGCCCTGATTGGTTTCACCTGTGTCTTGATTGTCTGCCCCGCCTTGATTAGTTTCACCTGCTCCTAGTTACCGACCCTTTAAAGTCTGAGTTTCCTTTTTGTCTTTGTCAGTTCATTGTGTCACGTGTGTTACCTTGTATACCTCTGTTCCTGCCTGCTGCCCTGCATTTGTTCTTTTGCCTCTAAGTTTTGGACTGTTTAGTTTTGGGATTTTTGTAATTTACCAAGTTATTGGTTTTGTCCCTTGCCTGCGTTTGACCTTTTCAGTTTACCTTTACCTCATAAAACTGTTAATTGAACCCGTTTTGGCTCCTGCCTCTGCACCTGGTACCACCTGCTTCCTCATGTCCCTGGCTCTCCCTTAACATCCACAGGCTTGAACGTTGATAGTTCCCTCTTCCACATGCAGCTCTGGTTGTCTTATATTTGTAAATGGATTCCAATAATAAGTTTTCATGGTGGAAAAAAAATATCAAACATCTACAAAATATGGCTTTAAAAATAATTTACGCCTAATTAAAATCAGATATGTTTTGGGGCATTGAGGATAATCCTGATCCAGTCAATGCCTTTTTGTGATCTCCATGTTTCCTTGTCAAGCCAGTGTGATAATTGATTATGAGGGCTGTTGTCTAAACACTTATTATCTGAAGGGACTGTTTAGAATCTGCAGACAGAAGTGGCCATAGGTTATCACAGTCAGCTCACAAGAGACACGCAACGCAGACCGCCCCTTCTAAACATGGATGTTACATAAAACTGCCTTGTGTTTTCACCTCTTAAATAAATTAGATAAATTCATCTGCCTTTGTGATTTCCATGACAGCAGAGCCATCAGACTCTTTGAAATGTGCCAGAAATATTTGTGTTTGAAGGTTAAAATAGTCTTAAATGAAGCACCACATCCTGCATGTAAAAGGGAAGACACAACTCTCTCTTCCTGTTAATGAAGACAAACAGAATTATTGCACACTGACAGAACAGATGAGTAACCTTTTATTTTAAACGTTTAAATAGACTAGTATATTACTTCCTATTAGTTTTAAGAGACATGACATGGAATTGGGCTTTGGTATGAAAGAAAATCTGTTTGCATACATAGACTTTGTTGTTTCAAACTGTTTTCCAATAAGGTTATAATAAAGTGTGTAATTATAAAGGTCAATATGAACAGGTCAGTCATTTAAAAGTTGCAGTTTTAGCAGACCAGCTTCGATCAGGTGTTGTGAGCCATTCTGACCTGCTGCTGAAAAAAACTAAAAGGCAAACACCAGACAGGTCGAAGTCCACCTGCAGCAGCTGGAGCATCAAAGAAAGGACTCACACCGACAAAAACAGATCACCGTTTGGCTCAGTTTGTGAAAAGTTTTATTTGTGGAAAGTGTCTACTTTAATTTACTCCCCCACCTTCCATTCACTGATTCCTCACTTTAATGTTTAATGCTCCTCTCTTCACCCAACAAAACCGCACTCTGTGAAAGCAGCTTCGTGTTCAGACCGGCACAACGTGATGCAGAGTCATGCGCTTGCTGAGTCATGTTGAGGGTGTGTGTAAGTGTGGATGCATAGTATTTCCCAAAAACAGACCCATCCACGCTACACACACACACACACACTCTCAAAAAGCAGCTGCAGCCGGCCACAGTTTAGACAGCATGAAACTCCGAAAATAAATGAAGAGAACATTCATAAGACAGAGAAGAGGAAGTAGCAAGAGAGCATGGGAAAGTTCTTGAGGGTAAGATGTAGAAAATATATGCAAATGATCTTCAAGCAAACTGAATCTCTTCGGCTTTGCAAGGATGAGTTGGCAACTTAATATTTCGATAAGTCAGCATTAAATGGCATTAACGTCACCACTCTGGCAGATAGTTTACGGGAGATGTGCAAAGATTTGTGGAATAGGAAGAAAAATAGTAATTATAATATCCATATAATATCTTGTTTTTCCAGACTTCAAATCTGAAAATCATTCGGCATTTACAACCAGTCGATGGTGACTTTTGGTTCAACAGCTGACATGTTGGAAGCCCCGTCTTCGAGCACACTTTCAAAAAAGATACCAGCTTTATACCCTGTGGGTTTTTCCGGCAACCTTTGCATTCCAATTCGACCACGTGAGACAAGTTGTTGCTATTTTGTAATGCGACACACACATGACAGTGAGTAACTGTGTGGTTGCTGCTGCATTCTGCTGGCTTGGGATGGTTCTAAAGCATGATGATGAGTGTTTAACCGATGAAAATATTAGTGGAAGATACAAAATTAAATATCTAAAATATTCCAGTTTCTACAAATGTACTTGTGAAAGCTGTAAAAGGCTCTGAAACAATCCTTCAGCTATAATAAAACTGACCCTAAAAGTTCAGCAGGACAAAAACATTACTAAACCAATACTGAGCTGCATTTTGTGTATGGAAGGAGTGTTATGCATTAAATGAATCCCTTTAATACCATAAAAAAAAGCATGGTACGGTTTTATAGCGCCTCTCAACAAGGCAATTCTGTCAAAGTTACACTGCAGTTACAGTGCAGTGCGAGATATGATTGCACAGTCCGAAATCTAATTTAATTAAATGCAGTGGCCCTGATTTAAAAGAACTGAGAGAGTTGGGGCAGACCTCAATCTTTATGGGAGATTGTTGCAAATATGTGCTGCATGAATACAGAATATTGGTTCGCCCCAAAGTACACTTTGCAACTAATGTAGGCAACCGCAGCAGGGAGCAACACATACAAACGGCTACCCATGCTAACGACGGGTGTAGGCTTTTGTTTTTGGTCATATTTTGGTGGAATAATGTAGCTTAAAACCTAGTTTGATACTCTTACTACTGATTTTAGGTGAAGCACTCCTTTGGATGGTGCTGCATAAATGATAAAAAAAATTAAATAAAAATGCAAATATAACAGATTTTTCAGCCCCACATTGTGCAGCTGTGGTCAAGAAGAAGCGTGGTATATAAGCAAACTGCTCGCTGATGAGCAAACAAAACTTTGCACTCATGTTTATGACCGTGCAGGAGAAGCGCTGACTGTGCATGTGCGTGGAGTTCAGAGTTTCCAGATGTTTCCTGAGGAGCAGCATGTTTCCTGCAGCAACTGTGTCACCGTCCTTGCAGCTCAGCTGACCAAGCTGCCGCCCTTCATCCTGTCTGACCCGAGTGTCACCCTCAATCACATGTTTGGGTCAGGAGGGGCTACTCTTTGCCCTCTGTACCTGGTTACATGAGGAGGCATCTCAAGATTTTCACCTTCACTTTCCTTAAACTGACAACACATGTATGCTGTAGCCATTCGTTCCACTAGTAAAGCTACAGTATGACTCATCCAAACTGTGTCCTTAAAATATATAATCGGTTATTGATCTTGCCGTCACTGAGCTGCAGTAAACCTGATGGTATCAGCCAAAGTGTCTTTTCCTCTGAATTTATATTATTTCTGCTGTTGAGACACATGTATAAAAGAACTCCAATCAGCAGATACCCTTTGTGCTGACCAAAAGTCCTCATGCAAACTCATTCTAGCAGAGCAAACGCTTGGTCAGGATTCACATGACGAGACTTTTTTGACGCTCTCACCTCTGGGTACTTCTTGTGCTTGAGGTACTCGTTGATGGAGGGGTGGAAGTACTTGGCGTAGCCCTCGTTAAGACTGTAGATCTTCCCCTTCTGCTTGATCTTCACGTTCCTCTCAGTCAGGATGAACTCGCCGATGGCCTGACGAAGAGCAGCGTAATGTTTTTAAGTGGGATAATCCTCACCAGAGCATGACACAAGACTGAATAGGCAACATCGAATTTAACCCGGACGCTTCAGAGAAAGAAAATGTTTTATATTTCAAAACGACGTAACATGGTGAGAGTGCAGTCCGACACATACAAAAGGCTGAAATCCTGACATCAGTCTTGAATTTGTGCCTTAGAAGACATGAGTTATACTGGTTTTCTTATGGATTTATACAAGAAAGGGATTTATGTGGGTTTATGGTCCTCTCCATGCCTGATTGCTTTGTGGTGACGTGCAGCATGGATGAATGATTGACAGGATGTTTTCTCAAGTAAAAGCAGCTATGAGGCAATAAAAGCATATAACAGTGAGAGCAGCAGAATATATGGAAACAAGACAGCAGTGGACGTCTGTATCTAACTTCCCGTCATATCACCGTCTCAGAGCACTTTGACACTCAGATCTCAGAGATGTTTAATTGAAGTGTGAAGAACTTACAGGGTCCAACATGAAGAAGTTGAGGCCGGCGCCGGTGCTGAGGGCCACCAGCGTGGCACTGCCGTACAGAGCGTAGCCTGCACACACTATGTTGTTTCCCGGCTGGAGGGCATCTTTCTCTGTGGGCTCCTCATCTGATACCTGAAACGATGAAAGGGGAGGGGGGAGGGGAACCAACGAAGAAGAAAGCATGAACAGTGGACCAGTTCCCCACACTAACCCTGGTGCATCTGTTTGTGTATAAGGTTCTTATCAACAACAGGGTGCCAAATGGGCCCAAACGTAAAGTCTCAGCAATGAGTGAAATTTCCTCAATCTACAACAAGGACAACAATCTGATATCACAGATATTTTTAAAATTAAAAGCGTATAAATTCAGATAAACGGGTAAAGGAGGGGAAAACCCAAACATAAATCACCATGAGTTAAAATATATTTTGTTATTCACAATAACAAAAATGTTGAACAGATATTTAAAATGTATTCAAAGTAAGCAAGGCAAAGCATAAAAAGGGAACAAATAAACTGACCAATAAAGTCTCTATTTATTGCGCAGATGTTTGTGTGCATGTTGAGATGACGTGTACACAGTGTGTCCACACTTGTAGCGGCCAATAAAACAGACTGCAATGATGAAATGCTTCATGCAGTTTCGCAAGCTGAAACCTGAGTTTACTGGACGGCAGCGCCCCCTGTTGTCTAAAGAGCATTACTGCACTTTGAAGATTCGCATTTACACTATAAATATCCATATATAACCATAAAACTATTCTGACACTCACATACTCACATGGAATGTGACGGGTGTTGTTATGTCATAATTATGTACATTATTTAAATCTTATGAAAGAGGTACATTTGAATACAGTTACATTTAAAAGCACAACGCTGATAAGTGTTACGTAAAGATAGATTTTCTGCCCTTTCCTATTGCACTGCAGAGGTCAGACTGTGTTGGTCCCGAAGAAGATTAGCTGATGTCGTGGCATTAGCAAATGGGGATCATAATAAACAAACAAACAAATAAACAAACCCGTTTGTAGATGGCAAATATGGTGCCGATAGAAGCCAGGCAGTCGATGTTACTGGAGCCATCCAGGGGGTCAAAGCAGATCACGTACTTCCCCTGTGACAAAATCAAGTCATTCAGAATCAGAAATAACAGTATACTTTATTCTAATACATACTTCAAATATAAATGTAATACTATTAAGTTATTTTAACATATTATTTCACATTATTTCCCCCAAACTTTTGTAGTTCTTTGTTTCCCCACATTTATTTCATGCTCTTTTTAAACAAACGATTACCAGGCTCTACATAAAGATAATGGGGTTTTAGCATTAAGTTGTCAGTTGTTATAAAGAGGATATAAAGAGGACACTGTGTTCACATGTCAGGCAGCACACAAGTCTGGGTTTCGAATCTTTCTGAAGTGTTTAATTCATTTTCAATTTTATAGTCTTCAAGAAAAAAAAAACTCACGACACAAACAACTTTTTTTTTGGATATGGTTTCAAAATACACAGGTGTGTGTGATAAGTAATTCAGAACGAGCAGTTTCTAGTGGTGCCAAAGCCATTGAATGTTCCTCCACCCTCACAACTTTATCTGATACTTCAAGCAAAAACAATAAAGGATGTCATGCAGCGGTGGCTCCGGCTTCAGAAGTCATTCTGAAATACAACAAGATGTGATGGCTCCACCTATTCCATGGAGAGTTTAGTAACAATCATTGAAATAAAGAAAAGATTGTGTGACTTGTTCTTATGGATTTTGTTTGTGGATTCTTTCAGCTGCATCTGGTCACGTTTCCCGTTTTCTTTCCCATCTTATCAACTTGTCGATTATAAGAGAGGCGCATCCCTACACCCTATAGCACCCTCATGTACCAGTGACTGCCCCTCTTTTTATGTCCCAACAAGAACCGCCTTTCTTTTGGAAGTTCCAACGGTGTCCTACGAGAAATCTGGTGAGGCTGCGTTCTGTTTTTATGGAACAGCTCATCTTTTTAACTTGGCTTTTAATTTGGCTTATCTTTACTTGTATTATTGTTAATGTTTTACTGTATTATGATCAAAACTGTTTTTACTCATCTTAATGTTTTTATTATACTGTGATCAAACAGTTTTATTTGCTAAAACCTAGCTCCCATCATGGTGCAGTGCTGGTCTCCTCCTCAGCAAACGACTTGTGTTCACCACTCACCCTCTTGTCTTTGGGAGTGATGATGAGCTCCTTGTTCTCCTCAGACACCATGCAGCAGGTGCTGTAGGAGGCCTGCAGCATGTTGATGACCAGGGTGTTGGACAGCACGTCCAGCTTCTTCACGTCATCCCCCGTCACGTTCACTGAGCCCGCCAAGCCCTGCCTGCGTGGACCAACCAATCAGCAGCTTTAGTCTCTCACACACATAATACTTTGAGGGAGAACTTGTTGGCATGGCAGCCACTCGTACAATATGTATTCAGTCAGCTTGTGAACACCAATTATGTTGGTTAGTTTCAAACAAAGTCAATTTGTGTCCGGTTACGTAACTTCAGTGCGTGTGAAATTCACCGAATAATGATTCATTCTTTGTGAGCCGACATGGTTTCAGCCATTCTTCTTCATTTGGAACATTTTCAATTTTCAACACTTTACTTGTTAAACTACAATGCTAGCGTTTCAGCATTATAGTTGAACACCATAATGTAGTTGTAAGCAGATATAGGTGTTTATTCATGTGCTTGTTAGCAACTATAACTCAGTGAAGTTATGATGTTGTAAATACTGTACATTAATACATTTACATACTGCTATAAATGCTTGAAATAAAGTGTTTTTCAGTTACTATTTTCCCAAGAATTGGGAATATTTTAAGTTGTACTTGACCCTGAGCTGGTGCCTTTCAGGCGTTTTATTCATCCTGATAGCTACAACAGCATTTACTACCAGGCTGTGTATCTCAACAAGAGTTACATCCATTAGCGTAACGGCTGGATGTTGCTGTTGAAAAGACTGGACTCACAGCCACAGTCAGAAATCCCCCTTCATAGCCTCTGAGTTCATTCAAATGATCCTCCAGACCACTGGCTTCTCTCCGAGGTCAATTCCCTTAACAAAGAACTGGTTTATTGTGTCATTTTTAAAGAAATCTTTGTGAAACTTTTTTTACCATTTTATCTCCTGCTAGATATGACGCTGAAAAAGCTGCACAGTCATTTATCGCTTCCAGATTACAGTGTTGAAATGCACACACACAAAAAAAACCCCATACAAAGCTCACTGCCTTGCTCATTATACAGCAACACGAAGCAACCAGTCATATCAGCACTACTGGCTCTGTTACTCCACCGAATCTGTGGTTTGGTGTTGAAAATCGGACCACTTCTAAATCCACTTCTAAAGTTATGCCTATAGGAACACAACCCCAACCATTGAATCAGTCATGGCTCCTAAATATACTGTTGGAGTGAAGCAAAATGTCAAACAAACATCTTTGGCAAGGGACTGAATTCCTGAAGCTGCTGCTCTGTAGCTGACCTCAGACCTGTTTATGGACTGTGGAGGGATGCAAGCAACAGAAGGTTTGAGAACATATAATCACAGATCAAATCTGCACATTAGTTTAATTATGCATATTTATCAGTTTATATATGCGTCTCTGTAATGATGCATATAAAACAAAAGCCTATTCAGTACCTCAGTACTTACAGGTGAGCCAGGCCTGCCTTGCGCACAGCCGAGGAAATGGCTTTGATGGCAGTCAGCATGGCGTTGATGAGCTGGGTCAGCTCGCCGGTCGCCCCCTTAGCCTGGCGGCCCGTCTCGATGACGAACCGGGTCAGGGTCCATACGTCCGTGTCAAACTCCGACTGGTCCGACATGCCTGGTTCTGGTCTTTCTGTCCCTCCTGGTGGGCGCGCGGCAGACAGCAAGTGAGCGACCTCATTACCAGCCAAGTCCTTTTCATACCCAGAGCCATGAAGGCCAGGGGATCTATTTGTGAGTGCAGCAGAGTGGAAGACTCTGTGTGTGTGTGTGTGTGTGTGTGTGCGTGCGTGCGTGCGTGCGTGTGCGTGCGTGTACATGTGTGTGTGTGCGTATTTGGAAATGGGTGAGGGGGGAGTCAGGTGTCAGCTGCAGAGACGGGCACAGTTTAATCCTGCACGAGACAAGGTTTGCAACATGTTTGACACCAGTAACTCTTGGGTAACATGAGAGCTCTTGGGTAAATTGTGTTGCACATGAACATGAGAACAGTCAGGTCAGGTGTTGTGACACAAGAGGAACTACTTTCTGTATATCCAAGTTCATGTGGTGAATAAAATTACTTTTATTAATGAGTTTTATTTCACCTACTAATAACTCCAAACAACTTCTATGGTTTCGTTCGAAGGGAGTTTTGATTCTCGAATCGTACGCAAGACTGAGGGAGAAAGATGTGACTTTAATATTAAGCCAGTAGAAGAAGACTCGGTGGCTACATGCAGATTTTAAGCACAACAGCAGCTCAAGTGAGCTTTAAATGTCATTCGGGCGCTGCGAGTTTCCACTGGCCTTTAGCTTAAAGGTCAGCTCCTATGGGTAAACTGTTGGGAGACGGAATATCTTCCCCCTTTTTAAATTTATAAAGTACGCTTAAAAGTCATTCTATCTACACACACAAAAGGGTGTTTCTTGGAATACTTTCTGTAAAACACCAACATTGCATCTCTAACCTTTTCATGCTATAAAAAAAGAAGCGAAAAAAATGATGAAAAACACTGATTTTGTCTTGACTTGTCGATTTATTGAGAGACTTCATCGTTCCAAACAGTAGTTCACATAAAAAAAAAAGGCATCAGGTTTTGGTGCATAGAAGCTTGTATTTGGTCCTTAATGCTTACAGAATGGACGTTCATTTTAATTAAGGCAGAGCTGGAGGTAAAGTGAGGGAGAAAAGTCTTCAGCTCCAGTTGATTCAAGTGCATTTGTGTGGGTGTTTTTGGCACAGTTTTGGTCTTTGGTAGTTTGTTGTGGAATGTGTGCGTTACATTGAGCTTATGAGCCACCGTTTCCTGGTTTCCACTGAACCACCTTCCATTATCTGTCAGCTTTCCACAAATAGAGCATGAATATTGCTGGTATGACATGAAAACCTTGCAACTCCAAACTTTGGTTGTGTTTGGAGAAAAAAAAACCTGACATCTTTGGGCTTCAGAAACAATTTTAAACTCAACAAGACACGACCAGAAATACATGTACATAAAGCTCAAAATGAGGCAGACTTCCTCAGTACCGCAAAAGTGGACAGTTCGGAGGTGCAAGGCTTTTCTCTGGACAGTGACGGTTGTGACAGAGTGAGTCAGTGCGGCCTCACTTCTTGGCATGCTTCTGACAGATGGCGATGTACTCCAGCACGTCCTCGGGGGAGCCCAGAGCCACAGGAGCCCGCTGATGGATGCCCTCTGGCTGGATGTCCAGGATGTTCTCGTGGCCGGTGGAGGCCATGCCGCCCGCCTGCTCAATGATGTAGGCCATGGGGTTGCCTTCGTACAGCAGTCGCAGCTTCGAGGGAGAAGATGAGTTTAGGTTTTTAGTTTAACTCAAACCAAACCAACGCTACTGAATTTAATGCAAGTTACAGGATGGGTTCACAATGAACTCAACAGCTTCATAAACGCAACGAGAGCTGTGGATTTTGTTCTCATCACTTACATTTGAAGCGCATTAGGAAGAGAGCCCTCAACGGCCAGTATGAACAGATTACAGCAGAAACCCAAAACCTGTTTCAACATTTATAAGAGCACCTCACTGTTGTTTAAGAGAAATTGTGAACTTAAGACAAAGAAATGGAGAGAAAACTAGTGTATTGTGGATCAAAACTACAACAATCTGCCCATAAATATTTAATCATATACATCTGTAAATTCCTTCAAGAAGCATCTCCACATAGTTTTTGGTGCCTTTCATCATTTTATTAAAATATGTTATTTTTTCTACTAGTTTTATTGTGTTTTAAATCATTTGCAACTTTTTAATCTGCAAGTTGTAAGGACTAAATTGAACATTTGTCCTGAGTATAATACATTGCTTTCTAATTTCACTTCCTCAATTTTAACTTCCTGATTGTGTTTGATGTGGCTACTGACTCCAAAGAGTGTCACTTGTGGACTGGGACTTTTGCAAAAACACAACTAGGTACTGTAATGATTTGATAGACTAAATTAAGTCATCAACTCATTGCAAGCTGGTATCTTAACTGTTTGTTGAGAGTTTTATCCTTTTGAAAACACTCAGTATGCCCTCTTTTCAACTCTCCTCATACACATTAAAGGAAGCCGCTTTCTCTCTTTTTAAAATGTGACAACATCATGTTTGGCTCGGTCCTGCAAATACTGGAAGGATGTGACGAGTGAAGACGCAACATTGTGACACTCTCTTCAGTTTTGACGGCAGTCTCCCCTGGAAATTGCTCAAAGTACCAAAAGTAAGCAACTTAAATGAAGAAAATTACTTTTACTGGTTCTTGAAAACATAAATGAGCAAGCAAGCTGAGGACTACTTCTAGTCAATTCCTGGTTTTTGTCATTTCAAGAGATTTACAGACATAAACATGGAATATCACCAGCTTTATCCTTTTAGCTTCTTCACATGTGTAAACTACAGGAGGCAGACCTCCTCGGTACATTTTAAAAATTGAGATTTAAGTCTTTACACAATATCTAAATACTTCTATTATCGTATCTACTAAATTTGTACCGTTTGCTTTGTTTAAAGACGGAACGTTTGAGATGGAGCATCTACTCGGTCTTCGAAATGTTTAATCCTCTCAACAGGAGACCTTACCTTTCCTTTGGGGCTCTTCGCATTTCCTGGGTATAAAAAGATGCCTCCATACATTAGTGTTCGGTGGACGTCTGCCACCATGGAACCGATGTAACGGGCGCCGTAGGGCTCAGTGCCATCCTGCAGTCATTTAAAATGTTGCATTAGTCAGCCATTTAAACCTGCACTGAACAAGGTCTACATTTTAAAATACAGCAAGACTGCAGGTTGTGTGTTGACCAACCAAATCCATTTACTTATAACTTATACTATAGTATAGTTATACTCTACTTATGGACATTAATATTTAACACCGCTCTGCGCTCTCCCCACGTGCCCCGACGTCAATGTTACCTGCGGGAACTTCTTCTTCTGCAGATACTCTGTGACAGCGGGCTCAAAATCCTTTGCGTAACCCTCATTCAAGCTGTAAATCTTGCCTCGCTTCTTGATCTTCACATCCCGATCAACCAGGATAAATTCCCCGATTGACTGATGAGCAGAGAGTAGAAAAGGTTACCAATAACCTCAAAAAAAAAGAAAAAGAAAATATTTTTCATGCTGACACACAAGAGGCCTTCAGGAATACTAACTGGGTCGAGCATGAAGCAGTCGACTCCCTGGCCGGTGGAGAGCACCATCATGGTGGCGCTGCCGTAGAGGGCGTAGCCTGCCGCCACAAGGTTCCTGCCAGGCTGCAGGGCGTCCTTCTCGGAGGGCTCGTCATCTGTGGTCTGAGGGAAACAGTATAAACCTAATGTCAACATCCTTTCATCATTTCAGTGCTGTCTTATTGTCAACTATTAGCTAACATCTGCATCTAAAAGTAAATGTTGTTATACCTGATCTACACCATCTTTCCATTTGGCATATCCTACATTTTAACTGCCACTGAAAAGGAATTCTTTGTCTTCAAAGGATGCCGACCATAAAAGAAGAAGAGTTTAGGTTTGAGTGGAGCAGGCCTCGTCTCATAGGGGTTTTGACCTGGATAATATAATCCTGGGGACTATAGTCATTGTAGCATTTTAGGCATTAAATAGGCCAAGATCAAAGATGGTGAATATCAGCTACAACTTTAGTCCAAGTGATCTCTCAGATTGCTGCAAATATAAAGGCTATTTCTAAAGTTTAAGTAAATCCATCAGTTGGGTTTTTACGTTTGCAAGTCAAAAGGCAAAGAGTCTTGTTCATAATGGGAACTTTAACCTGTGTTAGTACCTTTTTGTAGATGGCGAAGATGGTTCCGATGGAGACGAGACAGTCGATGTTGGAGGAACCGTCCAAAGGATCAAAACACACAATGTATTTGCCCTGGAAGAGAAGGAAGAGTGCTAAAAATAACTTCATCTCTAGTGCTAAACCTGCCCTGTGGAGTTCTCTTGTGAACAAACAAACAAAAAGGTATTTCATTCAGTGTTACTCAAGAGAATGCATTGTATGTAGCATGTAGTACCGCTACTAGAGGTCTAAACGCCCACAGGGAACCTTTGGAGTTCAGCGACAATTAAATACAGGTTTGAAAAGTAATTTCGTTAAGCAATTATTTAAACAGGAGCTGAAACCAAAGTCTTTTTTTTTTTTTACTCAACCATGAGATCAAATACCATGAGGACCTGAAATAGACAAACTCAGACTGGCCAAACTGGATGATCCCGTTTCTAAAGATGAAATCCCAAATTAACAAGCTCAATGGGTCCAAAGGCACGTTAACCTCACTCACACAGCTTCAGGAGTAGCAAAGATCCCACCTTTTGTTTTAATATCAAGTCTATTCTTTCTCCAGCGCTCACACAGACCCCACGTACCCTCATATCTGGCTCTATGATGATGGCTTTTTCGTTCTCTTCAGACACCAGCACACAGGAGGTAAAAGACGACTTGATCATGTTGATGACCAGATCGTTGGACAGGATGTCCAGCTTCTTCACCTGGTCACCCGTCACATTGGTGCTGCCAGCGATGCCATAACTGACAAGACGTGAAAGATTAAAAAAAACAGGGAGACAGAGGCTGAAGACTCAGTGAAACTGAAATAGAGCTGCCATGATTAGTCAATTAATTGATTAGTCGATCAAAAGAGAATTAACTACCAACTATTATGACAATTGAATAAGCCTGTCATTTGTTTTTGAAGCAAAAATGTCAAACATCTGCTGGTTCAAGCGTCTTAAATGTGAGGATTTGCTGCTTTTCTTTGTCATGTCATGACAGTAAATGAAGACTCTTTGGGTTTTGGACTGTTGGCTGGACAAAAAAAAGAAAGAAGCAATTTGAAGATGTCAGTTTGGGAATAATCAATATTGGAAATAAACATTAGTGGCAGCCCTAAGCTGACAAGACACTGGAATGAAAGGAATTTCACCGATAAGAAAAAGTCCCTTTTCTGTGCACAAAACCAAATCACCAGCGTATAAGGCTGAACAAACAAATCAATTCTGTGGCTTTTTGTTGAGCTTGCGTCATTGATTCAGCTCTCTGGTTCTCGGTTGTCTTCCTCTGCATCTTAACTGCCAAAAGGTTAATTAAACAGCTCTACAGTTGTGTACCGAGATTATACTCATACAGTTTCCAGTTTAGATGGGGGGAAAAAAAATGTAATTGAAGCATTACGCTGCATTTCTAAACTGCGGAGGTTAGTTGGTGATTGAGTGAAGAACTGTATGAGGCCCAGATGTACTCCCTGCAGCTAAAGACAAAACAACAGATACAAATGTGTTAAATGTACACATGTGCATTCACATAAAATTTCGGGAACAGGTCCATTTTGGGAGGGATATAGTCAGTTTATGTAATTAATCAGAAAAGATGGCGAGAGTAGAATAATTAAAGTACATAGTAATGATATCATGTGCACGAATGCAACACACTAAAACACAGTAGTTTTAATTCACTGACGAGAAAACGACAACAAAAAGACAAGTAAATAAAACTTCTTGCTAATTGAGCTGCCCTAACCTACACTATATATGGGCCTATACAGTGGAATTGTGTTTGTTGATGCATGGAGGCTAAATCGAAGTGGGCGTGGTGGCATCAGGTATGCGCATCCTGATTGGCCACAGAGAACCTGAATCTCCTGATTGGCCACAGAGAACCTGAATCTCCTGTTCAGTTTGTGCCAACGTGGATATGCGTCGGACCGAAACTTTTAGCTGTGCAACAGGCGCCACCGCTGTGACTCTAAAACGACACCTTCTACTCCGTGAGGATGGTTTTACTCACAGGTGGGCGATCCCAGCTTTGCGCACAGCGCAGGAGATGGCCTTCACCGCCGTGCACAGAGAGTTCAGCAGCGTCGTCAGCTCCCCGGTGCCTTTTGCCTTCCTGCCCTCCTGCATGACGAAACGGGTCACGGTGACCACGTTGGTGTCGAAGGCCCCTCGTTCGGACATGGCGGCAGATGGTCTCCCCTGAGAGTGGAAGTTGGAGGAAATGCTGCAGGACTTAAATGCTCTGCAACGCGGAACTCAGTGGAGGGAGTGAAGACACAACGGCCAATCCAGAGCTGCAGGAGAGGTGTGGCCTTGCTGCAAACACTGTCCGCTTTGTACAAGCTGAACTGGGTAGTGATGGAATGATAATGTTACCAATAGAGGGATGTGACCAGAACAATAGACGCTGTGCATGCCTGAATTCCAACTGTTGTTGCGCAAAACGGGCCATGCTCTTTTCAGCAGGTTTGATAGTGTGAATGAACAGTTTCATCATTTTTTTTTAAACTTCTGATAGTGTGCAGTCAAATTCTTCTCACTCTGGGACAGATTAACTTTTTTTTTTATTGTTGTCCCAATGTATCTATAATATGTATGTAGCCTATCCACCCACCTACTTATTTACCTACAACTTATCTACCTACCTGACCGGCACAAAGCTATTGCACAATAGTGTGGAAGAACTGGTGTTTTACGCCCTGACCTCAACTCCATCCAGCACCTATATGGGATGAAGTGGAATTGCCTAAATCTGTGGGATTAAAAAAAAAAGAAGAATCTTGTGGTAGTGGAGGCTGTTGTAGAAGCAGATTGATGACAACAGTTTTGGAATTAAGATATTCAACAATGTCATATTGGTGTCCACACACTTTTGGCCATGGAATTTCCTTCTATCTGTCATCTCAACTACACATCCTTCACTCAAAATACAGACGTGTTTTCTCTACTGCACATTTAGGCGTTTTACTGGCCTGTTGACCTGGTCTCTAATGAAAAACTTAATTTAATCTCAATAAAACGTTGAACTGGTGAAATAAATTATAAGTGCAAGCAAAACATAGGCTCCATTCTTTAAATATGCTTACTGTAAAGGCTCATCTATTGCAAAAGTCATCTTGTTATAAGTCTCAATAAAAAGGTACTATGAGCACAATGCAAGCCCCAAAAGAGCTTTGGGCTTTTCAATTACTGGATTATAACTTTTATTGCCTTTATAGCTGGTAAAGGTGGAGCTCATTTTAATCACTTTACTTCCAGCAGCAGTATGCTGGAAGCTTGTGAATCCCCCCTCCCCTTGGATCAATACATTTTTATCCTCTGTTATGACATTATAATTTATCTTTTGATTATATTTTGTAGCCTATTATTAATCTGAAAAGTAATTTATCCAATAAATATTGTGGGGAAAGAAAGTAAAATAGTCTTGAATGCAGTGGGGTAGAAGTAGGCTATAAAGTAGGCCTATATCGAAATACCAGTAAAGTACAAGTACCACAAAAATGCATTTAAGTGCAGTGCTTACTTTCCACCACTGCTGGCAATGAAGTTTAATCATTAATAGGCTATAAAACTTGTAGGCCTATATTCAATATTCTCCACACTGTCTGCATTCCCTGAAGTGTTGAACTTCATCTAATGCCGTTAAACCGCCACAAGATGGCGGTGTTGGCTGTTCGACCTCGTTGCGGACGCCGAGTCTTGGCTCTGTCCCGAGCGCTGTAGCTGTGTTTTGGTAGCCCGGAATTATCATTCATCCTCTGAACAATCACTAGCATTAGGCCACATTTACGTAACCGTGTGATTGTACCACACATTTCAAGACATTTATCATCTCAGAAGGCATTCAAATTAGCCCCAAAGACCACACGTCTGTGAAACACAGGCCTAACAACTGAGAAAAGTTGGTATTCATGCGCCAGAACGGTTGGTCTCGCGACCTGCTGAAAGGCCAACATTACATAAAATGTCGAATAACCTTTTTAAAAAAAACAGCAGTTAAGGAATACTTAGCTTGCACTATAAACTAGCCTTATCGTGACTAACTTTCCACCAGTAAAGCTACAGATTAAAGAGTCTGTTTTTAGCGCTCTGTAGCTTGTGGAGTAAAAGTAGGCCAGCCGCGGAGCAGGTAAGCTACACCTGTAGCACTAACCGACCTTTTATATCAGCTCTGAGCAGTCTGGGCTCGTCTGGGCACCGACTGCGCATGACCGCGGGTTAACGACGTGCTGCCGAGGCGGACAAGTACAAAGAGGCTGCTGGTGGTGCAGACGGGACGTGTCGTCCGCCACGGGGCTGAAGTAAAACCTCGTTGAGTTTGACGTTAACTTACTTCCTTGTCCGGACGATTTACTCTCCAAGAATTCGACTCCAGGACTCCAACACGTTGAATTAACAGCGAGGAGGAGTTGCGTTCAAGTCCAAAAAAAGAGCTACTTGGCGTCGGGTAAGTGAAACGCATTGTCGTCGCAAAGAGCTTCTGATAACTGAAAGAGATGTATTAATTCGATTGTCCTTTAAGTATTTAAGTTTTTGATAATAACTTTGTGCTGACACAAGCACGCACACGCCTTTGGTTGGATAATTTCACTGTATCTTCGATGCGTGTTCTGGGTCAGGTGGTCCTGCAGCGACCAGACCAGACAATCCCATGAAGCGCTGCTGGTTAAGCAGGATTATGTTTAAAGTCATATGGTGTTTGTTGTACCTGCTCGTTGGAGTAATCTAGTGACCCCCCCCCCGACAAAACAAAGCCTGTTCGCGCCAGACAGGTGTCATGGAAGTGCTGAAAGTTTCTCACATGCTGCATTATGGGGTTGCACTTTGAGCTCCAGTGTGTGAATTACAGGAGGCGAGGAACATGTCTGTTTATTCATTAAAGATTTAACGTGTGAGCCGCATTGTGGTGACTCATTTTTGAAGGTTTTTGGTGGCTTTAGACACAGATCTTTTTTTTTTCTCATGTGGTTTAGTATCCCCCACCTTTACATGATCCATAGGGACTCATCTTTGCCATGCATGTAACAGCTTAAAGCAGGTTTCATTATAGATGTGCACTTCCTAAATGTGCACCACCTCAAGCCTCCTGAAAGAATTTCTTTAGTAATTTTCTCCTTAGCCTGAAATGCATTGCAGTGCTTGTCAAAATGTGCTGCTGACAGGGTCTGCCATCAACTTTGAAATGTTTCATACCATGTAAAATAAAGCCACTGCAGGTCATATGTGGTATCCAATCTCCATACAGCAGAGTTAATTCTCCCTTTCCTTTTCTGATTTGGCATGCCACTACCTATTTTCTTACTGTCAGAGGTTGAAGCAGGCTGATGAAAGCTCTAAAGCAATTTAGGGGGATATAGACCTGGATGGTGGTCCCTATTGTGCGAGGATCAAACGGAGGGCTCTTCAACTTCTCCTGGGCTCAGAGGCTTTTCCACTTTTTCTTTAGAGATAAAGCACTGAATTGATATGCCAAGGGGAAGAATATGAGCTCTGTGACAGCAGTTTAATAATGAAATTCTTTGGCTTCCACTGTGGCACTTTTGGCATATCCTTGAATCCATTTTTCTACACTTGGGTATAATAAGAATAGAGATTACAAACAGTGCTTTCATACAGGAGATCAAACAAAGCATTTATTCAGACATAAAAGTACCAACCTGCTGTGGCTTTGGTAAGACCGGTGATTTTTGTACTCCCGCTTTGTGGAAAATATCTTATTTTCTATGAATCACTTGGCTGCTAAAGCTATTGATGCCAATAGTTTAAGGTTAAATTTATTTACTATTATATTATAGTGCTGCCATCCTAATCAAACCAAAACAGATTATTAAAAAAATGTAAGATATAAGATGCATTCTCCTGACTTTGGTACGCAAATCTCCTTATGAGTCATCGGACGCACTAAAGTGCTGCCACCATGGTACACAGTATACAGGACATTATGTCTTCAGTGTGCTGTCTTTCTCTTCATGTGTCTGCACATTCTGGAGATTAAATGACTTAAAAGCAATACAAACGTGATGATCGAAGATCTAGAAAAAGGTGTATTATCCAAGATGATGATCAGCCTTTTTCTGATACGGTATATGTAACATTGCCGTCTTCAACTATCTGTTAAAGTTTAAAGTGTTAAAGTTAGTTTTCTGTTTTCTAAAATATCTGCTTGTTAATGCACCGTTTCGGTCGACAGCTCACGTGCCTGCTGT
>JBBPCS010000386.1:13456352-13472230 GCA_037974645.1 Hollardia meadi
TTAAAGTTAGTTTTCTGTTTTCTAAAATATCTGCTTGTTAATGCACCGTTTCGGTCGACAGCTCACGTGCCTGCTGTTTATTTCTGAGCTAAGACTTGTTCATACTGTAACGAGCTTAGTGTTAAATCTGTACATTGTTCATGCCCTCCGGCGGCACGCAGAGCGTTCCTCGGCCTCTCTCTGGTTTTCCCGATCACGCTTAAGCAGATCGGGTGGGAGCACAAGCTGGCGTCGGCTGGTACATCTGGCTTAGCGGCAGTCCGGGTCCCCATCATCAGGCTGGTCATTCCGCCTTTGTGGCACATATGGCAGAGGTCTCTCAATTAACACCTGAGTGAGACGACCCTGCAGTCCACAGGATCAAAGCTGGGCCTCCTCCTGCTCAGATGTGTCACCCCCAGCCTCCACCTCCCTGTGATTATGACTCCCATCCCTCTCGTGTTTGTATAGAGAAAATGACTTCCACTCCACTGCCCCGTCTGAGCAGGTTGCACGTCAAATCCGGCCCTGCTTTTCTTGCCACTGTACAGTTTTTGTGGAATCCTTGCCATGGTGTTTCCTCTGTAATTTTATCGAGAGTGGGTGCCCAGTTGTAATTTTAGTTTTGGTCAAACATCTGTGCATACTTCTGTCCCGTTTTTGCTTCTCGTGCATGTTTTAGTGCTTAAAATACTGCTGAAAAGATGACTTTTTTTTCTGTATCCATCTGTTCTCATATCTTTTTTTCTGTAAGAGCTGTACCCTTTTACTGGTCTCTGTACCCGTGGTGGTGAGGGGAGTTGTTGCAGCTGTTCACGTCTTAAAGGGTGGGATGAAGACCCACATGAGCCACAGGGACTGCCCTGTTATTACAAGATCAAACCTACTTTGAATTGATCCACTGAAATGAGACAATCGGAGCTCCCTTGCAAAAACCAAACCTGTACAAAGGAACATATTTGATGAAAGCCAAATCTGTTTTGTGAGATATTAGATTAGAGATCACCTAAGTAGGCTTTATAGACTTAAACCTGTAAAACCTAAAATAACAAGGCCAGATTTTGAACACAGGAGTTGTTGAATGTTAAAAACAAAAAAGAGTCAAGCTTCAGGGAATCCTCCTAAAAGATTTCCAGTGGTCCGGGGCAGCTGCCAGGCCAGCGCCACATTGTTTGCAAATTTGCTAGGAAGTCATTATTGGAGTGATCAAAGCTCTGGCAGAACTGCTTGAAAATCCTTTTAAATCAGTGCTTAGAGGCTTAACAGAGTTCAAGACGGCCTGAGATGGATTGGGAGACTTTTGTGCTGCGGAGTGTAAAGATGATCATTTTGAATACTTGATCATTGGACGTTAACATAGAAGAATCTGTCATTATGGTGTTTTGGTTTCCCATTCCTTGAATAGGAACCACACGACATCCAAAGTATTGCACTGTTTACCTCCATAAAATATTAATTTTAGGGATGTGAAGTCTCGTTGCCACAGTTTTTTCCCCCTAGTACAGCTGCTCAGCCCACGCCAAGTACAAAATAGTCTGAATATGTATGTTAAGTAGTTCACGGCTGACTTTTTTTCTTCTTTTTTGGGGGGGGATTTAGCAGAGACTCCAGGAAGATATTGGTCCTGGCAAGAAATAGTTTGGTACATAACCAAGTAAACTCAAGTAAAACCTTGATTTGTCGTTTGTACACTAGAGGGTCTTGGACAGACTAAACAAATGAGATGCAACGTTCTAATTAGTCGGCTTTAGAGGTGCCCTTAGGTAGATTTTTTTCTCTCTCTCTCTCTCTGTCTCGTGTATTTATGTTAAGCTAAGATGCATTTTCATGAATAAGTGGACACCTCCCTTAAAAGTCATTTCATCTAGGTATCAATACGACCTTTCCTGGTGCAACCTAAAGGTCCGATTTTATACTTTTTTTCCCACATCCACCCACAGGGCAGCTAAAGGGACTGTAGACTCGAGTATTTTTTTCTGCCACTGTTCACACTTCCCAGTACCTTAGGAAATGTTAGTTGTTCATTATTAATATACAGAAACTGTGTTACAATACTCTTGAATGACACGTTCCCTCCTTGTGACCTGGATAGGCTTTCGTCTACGTGAGGATCTAGTTTTTTATTTAACCCATGCAGAGAATTGTTGGATGAATCAGTCCTACATGCTTCGACTTGTGAGAGATTTCTGTTGGGAGGAAAATTGTCGTGGTGAACATGAATGAGTGAAGGTATTTCTCTGTGTACCTGGGATTAACCCATGGCCAAACCTTGAAGTGCGTAGCACAAAGATGTTTTGTTTCATGGTATGTTAATCCCTTTCTTTCACTCATGCCTCCTCGCAGTCATCATGTGCACTTTATACCAGAGATAATCAGTAGGGATCATTGACATTTGTTAATTAATTTAGTTTAAATGATTCATGAATTTAGGATTTTTTTTCTGGTCTCCAAGTTGAATTTCTCTTCATTACTCTTGAGCCATTTCATCCGATCCCTCATTAATATGTACAGGGTTGTTTGGATAGTTGATATTATATTGACTATACCTTTCATAAATATTGGCCAGGAAACACTCTGACCTCACCCAACATCAAAATGCAGTTGCTACCAGTTTGGAATGGATGTACTTGTGTTGTTTGTTTGAGCTGTACAGATAAACAAAACTTGGGTTTATTAAAGATTTCTTATGAAGGAAGATCAGTGTCAGCCTTGCTTGTAGGATTATGGTGGACATGACTTTCTGCTTTAGTCTTTCATGATCTCTGCTAGAACAAATAGGTTGATCCTGCGAATTAAATTAATTACACGCTGAAAACATGCCCCAAAGTGAAGGCACTCTGCCTGGCGATGATGTTTTGATATTTGACCACAATGGAAGGAGTGGCAGAAAAAACAAAATGTGGTGAAGCAGAAAAATGCAACAAAATACTTCAATAAGAATCAAGAAGTGTAAGGTTGAGACATGCAAAAATGTTGTAAATTCTGTACTCTTGCTCAATGTCTTACTCACAGCACTATCTGATCGATATACAGGTATGTCACGAGTAAGAGCCTGTCAACACTGAAAGCTCCTGTCTCACAGATAGACAAAGAGTCTGGAGCTGCTCCGGTAAGCGAGAGAAGCTGTGTGTGAAGGCAAGACGGCACATATTGCCAAAGTTGCAACATGCATCAATCTTATGAGCTCTATTATGACAACAATGCTAAATTTCCAATGAAAATGCCCCAAGTCATAGCCAATTGGATTTCACTCAATGGAGATGAAAGCAACTGCTTTAAATCCGTCGCTCCTCCCTCACCCAATCATTGCAGCATACATTGTCTTTTCTTTAGGGAATTGACAGCGGTAGTACGTATTATGATGTTTAATTTTGCAATTAATCTACGGTTCACATGCGTGCTGAAAGCGTGGCGGAGGGGGGTCGTAGGCAGGTATCGATACATGAGAGATTAGCCAACATCATCTGATAACACTGGTCACAGTTGTTTTCTTCCTCATGATCTTTTTGCTGTATCTATGACTCACTAAGAACTTGCATTGAAGTGGGTTGAGGGTGCTGGAGTGCAAATTGCTCTTCAAGGATGACCGTGATTTGCTGTGTGCTTGCTCCGACCAGGCCAAGAGCATTCGGTTTACAACTATTAAGTTTTCCTGCTAGGTTTGTGGTTTTACTGAGTGATGCTAAATAATTATTTCACTGAATACAACTGTAAGGCTATTTTTTAATCTGTTGTTCATAGTTTTAGACATTTTTGAGTGGCTTGTACGTGATCATGAAACACAAAATCATCCCAAGACCACCACAACACTTGCAGCTTTCTCTGTCTAAGTACACAGAGTATTTACAAATCTTCCATGGCTGCCTCTGTCGTACGGAAGTGTCAGTCTGTAGAAGCAGGTCGACCTCGGCTTGTCATTATCCCGACAGAACTACCTGTGAATGAAAGACAAGTTGTCTGTAAAAGGGAGGAGTGAAAAATCCCGCCTGTTTCTTGTACTTTAAGCAGGACAAGGTAGGTGCAAACGGAATTCGGGGCTCAATTGATACTGTGTTAATCCCTCAGCTATGCAGGCATGCACAGACTTTGCCTGCCAAGTTGAAGCATTTCACATAAAAGGCAGTCGGATTCAGTTTAGCCAGAACTCAAGCCTCATCAGGAGAGCTAACCAACCGTAAACAAGTGGCATGCTAGCCTTTCTTACTAAAAGCACCGTAATCTCTTTATGGAGCAATTTACTGAGTGTTTTTCATTTTCACAGATTTAGTGACAACCTTTTGCTTTCTTTGTTAGTTTTACTTGGCAAAACTCACAATACAGTGGCAGTGTAAACAAAGCGGGATATAACCAAAAAGTTCAGAACTTTTCTCAGCTGAAAGCAAGTCTATCCATGTTATTTCTGAACAGCAACTACTGCTTTATCTTTATTGTATAAATAATTCACTCATCCGCCATCTTCGAAGAATTATGGTTTTAGATTTTTTATTATCGGAAGTATGTATGAGACCCATGAGTGAACAAGTGAATCATACATTATGTCATTGTGTTACCTATGGATGGGATTAATTAATTATTCCCCTTTTTTGCTGGGGATCCCCAGGTACCTCCTCAAGGACCCTTGGGGTTCCCCAGACCCCAATTTGAAAAGCACTACACCACAGAAAGTGCTGTTGAATTTGTCTCCTGTCAGGGATGCCACTGTTTACGGCTGAGAGAACCCCAGAGCCTCGACACAGGCTGCTCATATTACAGTCTCCCTCACTGGCTGGTATTGTCAGGTTACAATGTGTGCGTGTTTGGTGTCTGAGTGGCTGCGTTGTGATTGGCTCAGGCTCTACCGTGTGAGACAGTGCTGGGTGACGTCTCCATGTTGATACCTCATTTCACTCTGGGATGTTTCCTCTCTGGTTGCACTGGGAGCTGTTCATAGGTTGCAGCTGAGGGGAAATTTGAGACCCGAGAGAGGTAAGTGAAAAATATGTTTTAGAGTTAGTGAGAGAAGTCCACTGTTGATGATGCAACTGTTGCATTGTTTTCTGCAGCTGTCTGCAGTTTTAGAGCTGCATATTTGGATTCATATTACCTGCCAATGCCGACATGTTTTAGTTTTTAGTTTGCATGCTCGCTGCCGCCACTGAACGCAGCATTGAACTCTTCATGCAAAAGATAAATGCAAACTTCTAGAGAGCACAGAAAAAATGCACATAGATTACACACCCTAAATTATGTGCTATTATTTCTGCTTTCACAAGATTATCCACTATGAGCATTCGTGTATTGCAACTCCATTTTTTTTGTGCAGTTGTAAAATTTCCCTCTTCCTATTGTGTTCAGTGGAATTACATCAAACATTGTTTGGGGAAGTTATGATGGGCCAGTGCCACACAGTTGATATCTGTGAGATCGTGTGAACTTGTTCCAGTCAGGGTTTTGGGGGTGAAGGGTGTCTGTTGTGTCTACAGCTGCTGCTCTACACATTCCCAGTGAAGAACCAGTCACCATGACCTCAAGGCTGGTTGGGCGCCATCTTTTTTGGCTGCAGCTGTGTAAAAATTCTAATATCGTGGGGGGTTTTCAATAAAAACACTGGTTGAGATTACTTGTTTTAGGGTGCTTTCACCTTGTTTGTTGTGGTCCGAACAAACTATGGTGTGTTTGAATCATTGGTTCAGTGTGTTTAGATTGATGTTAAAGCTGTCAGTTGACAGT
The DNA here is from genome assembly GCA_037974645.1 of Hollardia meadi. Classification (NCBI taxonomy): domain Eukaryota; kingdom Metazoa; phylum Chordata; class Actinopteri; order Tetraodontiformes; family Triacanthodidae; genus Hollardia; species Hollardia meadi. The sequence goes on from JBBPCS010000386.1 coordinate 13,462,041, forward strand.
ACTATATTTAACCCTGCCATAATAACACAAGACGCCTCTTTTTCAATCCCGTTTCTACCAGTCATTATCTATAAGTTGTGGTTATTGTACATTTCTACTTTACATGTATGAGTCTTGATGTTTGCGGTCATAACTTTTTCTTTTCTCTTACGATGTTTATTGTGACTGTTGCACCAAAATACCAAGGCAAATTCCTTGTTTGTGCAAACCTACTTGGCTTGTTTTGCACCACACATGGCCAGCTGACCACCAGCATGACCGTAGGCTCTGCACATGGATGAGAAGTAAAAACTAGTCGGTAGTCTTTGCTCTTATTCTAACGAGACTAAGAGTATACAGCAAGTACTGCTATGCTAGTAGTTCGGTGTGAGGCAGTAATTTGGTACAGCATTCTAAAATTTTCATGATGATGCCCACCTATTTCGGGCGGTTGTGAATCTAATAAAACTGTTTATGCAAAAAAATATGAAAATTGCAACTGGCACTGAAGGTTTGCTTTGTTTTGCACTGAAGAATTTGTTTTGCACTGCAGACTTTGTTTGCACCATTTTCCTCGTTGGCTGAGCTGTAACATTAGCTAGCGTAGTTAGCTAGCCTCTCATCCAAGAGTAGATGCATGGTTCCTTCTGTGATGTTATACAGAAATGAAACTGCTCACAACGAGGTCTGTTAATTATCCTCAGTAACTGGGTCATGATTCCTGGAAATAGACATTGCTGCATTTTTGTGGCACTTTGTGGCCACATCAAAGTGCCATCTAGTTCCATTATATTCGAGAGAAGGCTGATATCTACAAAACTTGGTAACTCGCACCAGAATAATCTATATGAATAAATAGCTCTACAGGTAAGAGAAAAAAATATGTATTTTTGTGGACATTTTCAGGTGAACTGTCCCTTTTTTAAAGTGAACACTTTCCAGTTTTAACAAGCTGTCATCACATTGTTTACATTTAAAATTAATGCATGAAACAGTTTTTCCTCCAATTTAAAATAAATATCTAATTTCCACTGGTCACGTGAAAAACTAGGGGAAATGTTACAGCCAGGTGAAGACAACACCACTCTGAAGTGGTCCTCAAATCAAAACTAAAGCTGCTTTTCCAGTCAGAGGTATTTCATGGAGCATATCTGCAGCCACATGCCTTTGATTCTGCATATAAACATCTTCCCGAAGTAGGACGGGCGTTTCTCAGTAAACTGTTAAACTGCAGCAGTAAATTATTTCCTCTTGTGGTCAGTGGGGCTTTGTTTACAGGGGAGATGGACTCCCTGGTGATCTTATCTGCTGTGGTTTAAGCTACTGTGCACATGAAGGCCTGCTGTCAGCACACCACATGGGGACCTCTTTTAAGTATGAGGCTGCATTTTCAGAAGGCCATATTTCAACACGTTCCGCTAATTATAGGGAGAAAATATGTGCGATCTGTAATCAACACATACTGTAGATGATTGAGTCAGCGCGTAATTATTTGCCGTTTTATCGTGATTGAAGTTTTTGTTGATACTTCTATGTGTTCATGTTAGAAGTTAACCAACAGTGGATTTTTATAAGGCTGATATAATTACGATGGTTTGGAGGATAAAGCTGATAACACCCCCCAATCTCTGTAGTTCATGTTACTTTGATGTATGATGCTGTTGTTAGTGCCGTAAACGATGTCTACAGCGTTCGGCTGTGTGACTTTGGTCCTCGTCACCGTACTGTGCTAAAGTCAGCTTGACAATGGTGCCGCACTCTCTCAGGTTTCAGTTTCCACAAAGTGAGGGGCAGATCGCCATAGCAACGCCGTCCACAGGTTCCCCGACATATCCCATTTTCCCCCTCTGAGGAGTGTAGAGCACGAGGTCACTTCCTCTGCCATCAGAGCAAGACGAATCAATACAAGAATTGTTTTTGGGACAACCTTTTAATAAATGTTCACAACAGTTTTCCATCAGTAACATGCAGATTTTGTTTTCTAACTCGAATACTGGTTTTTCCCCTCTGAGGCAAGTAGATGTTACTCCCTACATATGCATATAGTTTACATAAGCGCCCACTTCATGTATATAAATCTGTTATTTTACCCATTCACGATTTAATTTTTTTGCACTATTTGTATTTGTTTACAACTATAGAAACACTTGACTTGCACTTGACTTAATTGTACTTTATAAATGGTGTTACGGCCGCTAACTGAAAACGTGATTCCGCCTTGTGTTATTACTGAAGGGGAGCTGTAGGTTTGCAGGAGAATAGGGTTGCTAAGTGTAATGCATGCGATTTCAGGAGTTTGAATATAATAAAATGGCACACAGTAAATAAAGTGCTCAATTTAGGAGATAAAGAAGAAGTCTCCTACACAGCTAGAAAACTGTAAAAACAAGTTTTAATCTTGTGTGTTTGGATGAGGTATATAATAATTACATACTGCAAATAAGTGTAGTGATAACTTGTATAATAAATGCCTTGTTGTGAGGACAATTACTGATCCGAACACTGTTGACATAAAAATATTGTAAATATTTTAATAAAAAAGTAACATAAATGGGACTGTTACATTATGATTATTGGTGCATATATTATAGCTCTCTTGTCACTGCTTAAAAATGTCATATGTGATTAGCACTTTTTTAATTGAGAGAATTAGTCTTTGTTTACTGGAAAGGCTTATTATCATCTTTTGACTTAAGTAATCGTGACACTATAAATATGCACATGGGTTATTATCCCAGCAGTCATGAGTGTGTCTTTGATGACAGTGAAATCATTTAATCAGGTGCCATGCACAATAACATCCTAATTTCTAGGAAAAAATTGCCTCAAAAGACGGCCATGTGCCATTGAGATGTTTCTCCAAACCAGTTTAACAGGATGTTTAATGTCTGTTTTGTTTATTCAAAAATAGAGATGGTGCTTGCTCTTTCAATACTTGGGTTTAACATTTGTTTTAGGACATTAGGCAGCAGTTTGATTTGTAGTTGACATACTGTAACAGGTGGTAGGCCTACATGGTTCCCCAACAGAACATTTAATATATAGGCCTGAATTAAAGCAAGAAATAATTAATCATATTGTTAATATGGTAATATGTATGATGAAATCCTTACCAAGCAGCCTTCATATACCTTGGCTCATTAGCTAGCGCAACAACAGTGCTAAAAATGGCTAAATAAGCCAAGTAGCTGTTGGAGTACTTAAATACAATCCAGATAAAATAAGTAGCCTCTCCTTTTTGTTACTTAGCTCAACTAGGAAAAAAAAGTCAGCTAAGCTTTACTAAGCTAAAGTTGCCTAGCTAACCAGCGAACAAGCTAACTTGACTTGATGTTTTTCTCCTTGGTTGCTCTGCTAACAGGAGCTAGCTGGTTAGCACTGGCAGACGGGGACCATAGATGTATAATAAAACTAGATACCAGAACCAAAGATGGCGCCTATTCAATCCAATGAGAATTGCTCGTTTGGCGTATACAGCAAAAAAGTTTTCTAGCTTCCTGGTTTACTTCCTAGTTATTTCTCCCGCTGGCCCTGCCCATGAGTTCTCGCTTGGCCCATAGACTTTACATTGTGATAATGTCGAAGATTTTTATAAGATCGCTTTTCTCGGCTTCAGGAAAGTTCTTAATGGAGTCAAAATTGACCTTGCTTACATTTCGGGGTGTGCTCTCAGTTTTAGATATCTCTTTTATAATGGTGTATATGGAAAAAAATTGCTGTTTATGTGCCACAGGGGAATTTTTGACTGGATTGGACAAGGCTGAGCAGTGCTGCTGAATCCAGGTCTAAATGATTCATTACAGGAACCGGGAAAAGGCCTGTATGAAATACACTTGCCTATTAGAAAGGGATTTTAAAAGTAGAAATTATATTATATAATACAAAAATAACAGTCAACTGTAATAAATTCCTCTTGTTCTAAGAAAAATACATTGTTTGATTTATAGATATACGAGTGCTTAATTTCTACCTAAACAATGTGTAATTAATTAATTAAATATTTTTGAGTTGTGGAGTGATGGGGATCACGTTCCAATAAGCTTATATTTGTAAGACTTTTTAAACAAAAACAGGCTATGGTGGTATGTTTTCTTGCCAGGTTTTGACGACATGATGTAATATAATGGATTTGACAGTACTAGTTTATCAGTTGGTCATTGTTGATACAGCTACTCTCCCTTCCTCTCTTGTCTAGCTGTTTGCATATTCAGTGACCTCTGCCACCAAACTCCTTTCCTCCAGCGTTGCTGAAATAATGCCAGAACACGGGTCATTACTCAAGTCAATATTTGCTCATGGACAGCACCTTCTGGGCAGGGGCTGTCTGTTATTAGAGACGGTTAGCGATGCTAAAATTTATACGAAAGGACTCATCACAGTGACCTAAACTGAGTTTTGTGTAAACCTGTCCACACTTCAAAGGTAACAAATAATCCCTGTGAAAAGAAAAAAAAATGTGTGGGTAAATAAATTGTGTTTATACTTTTCTACTGAGATTTTTCCTCAAATAAAAAGCAAGGTAATAGTATCCTTCATCTGGCTTTCAAATTACGAGTTTATTACAGCTGCCTTACTCTCGCTAAACTATGATTTAAACCCCCAACATATTTTACAAATCAAGTACATTAGTATGTTACTCAGAAACTCAGTCTGTTCTGTAGCAGCTTACATTGCAGAATAAGATTTTTAAGATCTCTCTAACACTGTAACAATTTAAACTAATTTCATACTCAAACCAGAAATGTTCTGGTTTTATGCATTTTTTACAACCAGACCACCACCAGTGAAAACTATAATACTGGTCAGTACGTTTACCTATTTAATACTCTTGTATACTGAATCCAAAGATTGTGACAAATTATTGAACTAATTGATGGTGTTTAACATTGGCCAGCCATCTTCTCATTACTGTAGTGTATTTCTACATCCAACAAATCACCTAATTCACTTAAAAGTACACTATTTTTTATTACTTACTATTATTATTATTATATTACTAATGTCTCATGACAGTAGTTGTCAATAACATGAAACATTTACTGCTACTAGTTTAAGTTACAGTACGTGCCAAATTGGCAGCTTTGTAAATGTACCCTCAATTTGTTTACACAGTCATTTTCTCTGCATGTCCATAAAACTGATTCCATTATTGCACTAATTTCCTTCCCCCTGGCTACTAAAATAAATCAAATTTTAATCTACTACTTAAGTTTTCATTTGACAATATAACTGCTGAACTCTTTGCCAAGGGATTACTCAGTGGAGCTGCTGTAGAGTGGTAATACAAGGTAACTGTGGAAGAACTGGCTGAATGCAGCCAAACTGACTTGCTTTAGCGAAAAGGAAATGGCACAAAATGTTAGGAAAAAAATGTAAATACTAAAAATTGAGCATATTCTTACATTGAAACAAATACAATACATTTAGCTGTTAGTCGTTAGGGAATACAAACTTAGGGAATCAATACAAACTTGGAAAAAAAACTTTTTTGGGTTAAAAAAAAGAAGGAATTTTAAGGAGTAAGGAGGAAGGAGTAATAAAAGTGATTATGAATAATTTTGACAGCACTCAAAGAATTGAGTGCTCACTGAATCATTCCCAAAGGTGATGGTGAAAATTCCCAGAATTCCTTGGGAGTTAATCCCTTTGTTTGCCAGGAGGATCCCCACTTAAACCAAAACAGAGGGCAGCCATAATGCCACAGTGTTTCCAGTGGAATGTTGCTGCTATTGTTGACCAGGATGACTCCCACTGGGAAGATACCCCCCTCCTCACCCCTCATCCCTTCACTGCCAACACAATACAATGTGTTGCGTTCTACTTATGAAGGCATGCTACTGTTTTCGTAGCCTATGACCCTGGGACTGCGAGCCAAGGCCAAGATAATGAAAGGGATGACACGGAAGTCATTAGTTGGTCCCACAGTTAATACAACTTCCTGTGCTCAACCATGGCTCGAAATCCTCACTTATTATTTCAAAGACAGAACTGCCTGAACATACAGGAGTATTTAGATTTAGAAGTAAAAAAAAAAGTCTTCATTTTCATGTAAACAAATGTCCATCGTCGATATAAAATATTTTTGGGCTGTAACTATCAATTTCTGAGTGCCCTAATGTTTTGAATGTGCTCAGGAGCTGCTGTGGTTAGCTCAGCTTGTTTCTCTAATGAGAAAATCCTTCAGCTGGTAAAAAGATATTGTTAAAAATGAGCAAGGTCTAAAAAGCAACAGTGACTTATACAGCAAGAAAGTAATTAGCTGGAAATGCTTTAATGTCCTGTCATGCCAACACTTATGGAAAACTGTGTTTCCCAGAATATTGTTCAGCTGAGGTGGTAAGCCACCCAGATCCTCACTCATGTCATCTTGCGGTCAATTTAGTTAGTAGTTGTCAGTCTAAACAATACCCATTTGCTTTGTGAGATAGTGCCTCATGCCTGTTCCCCTTGTTAATGTATTATTTCAAGGGTATAAATCTGGTGGTTTCTGGCAAGGTGGCCCACCTCCACTATAAGCCAGGAAAGTTTTTGAATTTCACATAATTACATATGTGGTATGTTAAGTTTTCTTCTCCTTTAATTTTGTTTTCAGTTTAGACATATTGTTTCTGCTGGGAATCTATGGATGAGTTGGTTAAACAGAGGTTTTCATTTTAAACACTTGTGTTGCCTTGGTTTACCTGGAGCAGCTCTCTGAGCCAAACACCCATTTGCTGTTTTAACAACTTCCTGAAGCTGTTGAAGTTTACTGTATGAGGACCGGGAGTCTCTTTGTTGTCATTCTTGGATAATGCAAACAGACCCAAGTGTCTGTCAGGCTGTCGGTGTTGAAGGACGGAGATTGGTTGAGTGTGAGGTTTGTGTTTGACAGTGTTTTTCCATGTGTGCCTGTAAAACTACCTTTATGTATAGACAGAAATGTGCCAAGAGCACAGATCATTGAAAACTTACCAGAAGCTGAAATACGACATCTGGTCAGTTTTGTATTCTCACACAATTTTAGACCAATTATGACTGCTTGTTTTTGGGCGCCATTTAACTTTTAGCTATTATGGTAAATAAACAAGGGTTTCAAAATGTTTATGTTTCTCAAGTAAGGTATCAAAAATGTCCTGTTGTCTGCACTTGTATCAAATTTTTGTAAAACCCAACTCTTTGTTATGCTTTTGTCTTCTTAACAGGGGTTCCAGCACCAGACATGTCATCGGTTTTGTTGCACATTGTTTTAATCTTGTTAATCATTTGTAATATTTGTTTTTAATATTACACGTTTGCTCCAAAGGCAGACAATAATTTGAAGAGTTTTATTTATCTTCTGTGGGCCATGGCGTGGTGGCTGAATTTGGCGTGTCACCAGCTCTGTCCGCTTTTTTTCTCTCTTTGTTCTAATATTTCCTTGTTGCGTCCCCCATGGGAATAAATTAGACTTTTAAATTAGGGACTAAAGTGGCGTGTGGACAGCTTTGAGGACTGTCAATGAGGAAGCCTGGGGCTGCTAAGAGGGAGAGAAGAAGAGAAGGGTCTCCTTGTGGAAGAGGATTGTGCCTATCACCCACCCCCCAAAAAAAAGATTCCCCCATCCTTCCTTCCAAGCACACCTTTTTTTATTTCCCCTTCTCCCAGTGGAACAAATCATTTAGCTACCACTCTAATGGGATTAGTCGTCACTCTCTTCTTCCCTCCTTCCCTTCCTTCCTCTCGTCTTCTTTCTTTTCTTTCACAAGTCCATCCTCGAGTTTGTCTCTGTTGGGGCACTACCTCTGGAAAAACACAAGTGGCTCATGTCAGTGAAAAGCTTTGAAGAGGGAAAACTAATGAGGAGTGAACAGAGGATTTTAGAGCTTACTGTTTGCTGAATTTGTTGCTTATATTTCCCTTGGTGACCTTTTTCTTAGCTGAATATCAAATAAACTCCAAATAAACTCTTAATCGCTGCAGTTTGGGTGTTTTATCATCACAAGGCGTCCCAGTGACTGAGCAGGGATAACGGCAAGTCCCCCAGATTAGCATGCTTGATGTCCCTGATGACAAATGACATTGAAGCCCGTTAATCAGGCCTAACCACTGATGTCACCGCTGTAAGCAGTACAACCCTGACGTTGCAACGATAAACAATGAGGCCAGCTGAAAGCACGCTGAGGATCACAAAAGCCAGCCAGCATCATGGCCAGCTGGGGGCGAAGTGCTCAACAGATGGACATGAATATATATTTACATTACATTTAAATGAGATGTTTTGCTCCTTTTTTTTTTTTAAATTATAGAACACCCTATGATAAAGGCAACAGCATCAAATCAAGTAATTACACAACAATTAATGATAAACGCCCAGTTACACCCAACGAAGTTTGTGTCCTATGGCTGAAACTCGTCAGGAATGACATTTTTCATAAAATGTGAAGCTCTACAAGCATTATAATTGCTTTTACCGTACCGTACCGTAATCTGCTCCACTTGGGATTTAGAATTGCTTTTAATGTGCTTCTGTCACCTGTTGGTCAGTTGTTGCCCTCTGTCCGTGTTTGTGATCAGGAGGTTTGGATCAATTGAAATTCCAACTGCTTTCAGAAGCCAAGCAGTTTAATGAGTCAGATAAAATGTTCGTTAGAAAACATCTTATCTTAGGGGCTGGTTTATGCTCATCTTGTGGTTGAAAGCAGGTTGTTGTTACTGTCGACGTCCTGTCTTTTGTTCCCAGGCTCTGGACCATGGGACAGCTGGGACTGCAGCCCCTAGAGATGAAAAACGGGCTCTTAAGGGAGCGCTGATTGATTTCGAAAGAGAGCTCCATTTAAAAACATGCCCTGATTCTGTTATGTTATTGTCAGAAGTGAGGTTTTAATGTCTGTGGCCTCTGTCCTTTCCCATGGGAGATTACTCTCAATTATTATGATGTAAAAATCATGTTTTTTACAGAAGAGGATTAGGGCCACATATGAGTTTTACATTTTTGAGTTCTGACTTTTTTTCTCAGAATTCTGCCTTTTATTAATTAATTTAAGCCTAAATTAAATACTCAAGCCTGTCAGGGGCACACAATTATGATTGAAATGTGTAAATATTAAGAACCTTTACTTCAGTAATACACAAAATAATTTATTGCAAGTAATAGCTTTGCATTCAAAATGCTGCCCATATAAAAATACATGAGTACTGTTTGCAAAATGCACTTAAAGGTCCAGTGTGAAGGATTTAGTGGAATCTAGTGGTGAGGTTGCAAATTGCAGCAAACTGAATAGCCCTCTCCTCACCCTTCCCTTCCAAGCGTGCCGGAGAACCTATAGTGGCTGTGAAACATGGAAAAAAATGTGAATGGCCCTCTCTAGAGCCAGTGTTTTGTTTGTCCATTCTGGGCTACTGTAGAAACATGCCGGTGCAACATTGCAGACTCCATGAAAGATCTGTTCCCTCTGTAGATTTAAAAGGCTCGCTCTAAGGTAACGAAGACACGACGACTCTTGTTTTCAGGTGATTATGCACGAATGAAAACATAATAATGATTATTATATTCCATTTCTGCCATTAGATTCTCTTAAATCCTACACACAAAACGGTACAGAATTTTAAAAAAAAATGTCGGTTAGTTTTAAAAATTAAGGGTCTGTAGATTGGAGCAAGAAAGAAAAAGGCAGTTTGCGGCACTACAGTTATGACAAATAAAATCTTTTTAAATACAAAACAAGACCAAGTATTAAGTTTAAGGACTAAATGTACCTTTTTCAATACGCTGATTTTGTGTCCTGGACCTCATTTTATGAATCATTTTGAAAATAAAATCTGTAAAATAACTAGTAATTTCCATGTGTCATAGTAAAGAGGAAATGTAAACTTTTCCCTCTGAATTGTAGGAGTGTAAAATTCGCAGGAAAGTAACATACTAAAGTAAAGTTAAAGTACCTCAATATACAATACTTAAGTTGACACACTTGTGTATTTACTGTCCACTGAAAAAAATTGTCACATGACTTCCCTATTGACTGTTATTTTTTGTCTCATCAACAGGGGATAGTACACTTTAATGAATTAATTTACACCCCCTTACTGTGCTTTCCCCTGGCAGTGACCAGAAAGACATGGTCATTCACTGCTGAATTACTATCGAATATTTGTAAAGATGAAAATGTAGAGCTAAACTTGCAGGAATCACTTGTTACTCCTCTGTTGCTCTTTGAGCCATTAGTTTCTCTTTAAAGTGTTTCAATAAAATGTTT
>JBBPCS010000386.1:13490141-13524046 GCA_037974645.1 Hollardia meadi
TTTTTAAAATAAAAAAATTTTAATAAATTTTTTTCGCGGTCCCCCCCCCCCCCCCCCCACGGGTCGTCAAAAAGATTCCATATGCTGCATAGGTTGTCATGTTGCCTGCTATATCCCATCTAGTATGTCTTGTCACACATTTTATAAATGCGAGCCATAATCATGCCCGATGCTTCAGGCTGGCATTATGCAGTTTGATTAGTCGGCTCAACGTCACACAAACTGATTTTAGCATTCTCAAGGAGACCCAAAGCTTGTCAATATTTTCAGTCAGAAACTGCAGAGCTCTGATAGTTCAAGGTGTTCACATGAAATGTGACGTTTAATTCGGCATTCTGGGATTAAATGCATGCAGCAAAACTTGGTGACCAAATGTAGTTAATATTGTGATGCGTTTTTCATCTTTATGTTGCATATTTTAACAAATATGTGACAATATGCAAACCAGCAAAGTATTTATTTCTAAGACTATATTGGGCTAAAATGCACTGTATATTATTACACCCCAAGATTTCAGCTAATCTTATTTAAGCCCCTTAGATGTGTGTGAGAGGAAATTTTGAAGTTACAACTTTACCATTTTTATACCCCTTTCATATAATGCTAAGGCAAGTACAAGGGATGTGTAATCTAGGTGGAGGTCCCTTTCAAAGTTCCTTAAATGCTAGCAGTGTTTAGTCATGTTGGTGGAGCTCAGTTTACTTGGAGAGGATTCAGGATATCACTTCATCTACAAAAAATGTGCCTTTTTTTTCTGGTTGTGCAAACGGTTTTAGGGAGGGATGATTGTCGAAGAAGACCAGAAAATGTCACATCTCATATTCTGCAACAAATAATAACAGTTATAAAAAAGCTCTTGTTTAATTGAGTCAGGGGCCGTGTGCTGCCACACACTGCTGGCTGTCTAACTGTTGTGTAATCCCTGTCAAATTGACAATGTAACAGCTGCTGATAACTGGAGCACACTCCGGGGCTCACAGTGTCACTGTTGGCTCCCTGTCACTGGAGCGTGACCCCTTCAGTTGTCCCATGCTGATGAGGTCATTGCTCAGCTGTTGGGGGGTCTCTGCAGTACCAGCGGGCTGCCTGTCACTTCTGTGTTTGTGTGCGCATTTGTGTGATATGGTTGGTCAGCACTCAGTAACTCGTGCAAGGGATAGTCGTCAAAACCAGACAGCACAAGACCATGACTGTGCTGCCCCGCAGAGATTATTCATGCCGGACAAAACCAGGATGTGCTTATTTGAGGGCAGTGCAGGAGAAAACACAACCTACACTTTGTCCAAGAAGTGCACTTGGTGGAATGCTTGATACAAAGTTTGAGGTGACTTCGTAAGAATAACAAACAATTATTTTCTGCAGATTATTTTCTTCTTTAATAATTTTCTACTATACAATGCCCATTATAATTTGTCAAAGAATGAAGTAATATCTTCAAATGTTTTCTTTTGTCTAACCAAGAGTTTAAATCCCAAAAATGTTCAAGAAGAAAAACAGCAAATCCTCACATCATAAAGCTGAAACCACCAAACATTTTGGCATTTTTGGTTGATAAATGACCTAAACTATGAGTTGATTATGAAAATAGTAGGTGATTAATTTTCTGATGATTGACCAATGGATTCATGATTAAATACTTTCAACTCTAATTCAGTAAAGCTACAGAGTGTAAAGAGAAACTGAGGTTGTAATGTGGAGTGAAACAAGTGGCTGTTTCACAGAAAAATAATCTTCAGCTATTCTAATAATTGATTAATCATTAGTTATTTTAGTAGCTTATAAAACATGGCAAATTTGCAGCCATGTCCTTACTTATTTTACTGTAAATGAAATATATTGTAATATATTTGGGTGTTGAACGATTTGTTAGGCAAAATAAGCAAACAAAAGCAAATTATTATTATAGTTGGTTATAGACTAAACAAACAAAAAAAATTGATAAAAAGATGAAAAAATAAGCTACTTTCACCCTGCTTTATATAAAATTTAAGATAACTTCTGAAAAAAAGTTTAAGTTGTGAAAGTTGGAATTGGCTTGTAAATAACACTTTATTTGGTAAAAGTGTATGCTGCAAGAAGTTTGACCAAAGTATAAATCAGAGTATAAAAGTTTGACATGTACAATAGTAGAGATATTTGGCTCAACAGGCACTTATTGTCATGAGTTCACCTCCCCTCCTCTGAATAACTGGAGTCTTATTTGGGTAGGGAAGCTCACAGCTCGGCTCAGAGCCTCACAGGATTGGAGGAGGCAGCTGTCCAATAGTTCACCAGAGCAGTGTGCTTAGTTTACACCAATAGTGGAACTTTTTTTTCCCCCTTATGGAGAGAGGATTGAGAAAGAGAAGTCAGGGTGAGGAGAAACAGCAGTTCTGCAGCTCAAACAGCCTGGTCTCAGTACAGTTATATCCTGTCCTCTAAAACAGCCAGCAGAGAGGAGGAGAGAAGAAGAAAAAGTAAAACTGGAGAGAATGTTGTTGGTCTGAGGTGAGTGAAGCTTGAACAACAAGGTGGTGAGGTTTTAGCAGCAGGCTTAGCCTTGTCATTCCCTCCTCTATTTTAGCTGAATAGAAAGGATTGACAGGAGAAGTTGCCAGATTTGGGTGGACTGGAAAGGAAGAGCAGGGCTGTTTATTTCAAGCCTGTGTTTGCTTTAGTCGGTGAGAGTTCCAGGCATACCAAGAACAAGACGCTGTATTTAGCCAACACAGTGTCAGTGTAGTGGAGTCTCCTAATGGCCTGGAAAGCTAACTGGCTCTTTTCTCATTTTCAGCTGGATGTGTGGAGTTTGCAATTTGATTTAAGCACCTTTGATTGATCTTTACAAAGTGAATGAACTTAGGAAATTAATTTTTGCTTTTATTTCTGTCTTCAAACTGTGTGTTGATTGTGAATGGTTCATATTTGTCTGTAAAAACCCAAATGTTGACATGATGGATGGATTTTGGACTAGAAAATATTGACATTGTCTGTTTTTCTATGTCCCTTGATCCCCTTTGGCTCTTCTCTTATCCAAGCTTTGTAAACAACAGTCTGGTTATCTGTCACAAGTTTTGCACAAGATTTTCACAAACCTCACCGGGCTAAATTGTACAAGGATAACCAATATTTGTTTTTTGTTTCATGCTCAGTATGTCTTGTTTTTGTGTTGGCTTCACATAGTTGGATCTCACATAGTTCTGGAATGACTTAAACCACCTCTTGCCAAAATGATTATCACTCACACTTTTCCAGCAAGGATGTGAGAAACTTGAGACATGTTTGTACTTGCACTGTCAAATTACAGTGATTGTCAGCAGCCAAGGAAACACTTAACGCTTTAACTGACATTCAAGCTGTCTCAGGAGTCACTTTTGGCAACTAATACATCCTTTTAAAATTCAAGTGATTCTTACAAGTTTCCTTTATGTTACCTTTGTAGACATGCCAAATCTAAAAATTCTATATCGCATGTTTTTGGTCAAAAACACTGAAATCACAACTCTTAACTAATATTTCATTCTTGTGGTCTCTGTTTCAGAGAAAGGACAAAGATGCCCAAGCACAGAAGACGAGAAGGACCCCTACTATGTTGAAACACCCTACGGTTATCAGCTAGACCTGGACTTCCTCAAATATGTAAATGACATTGAGAGGGGCAACACCATTAAGAAGCTGAGTATCCAAAGGAAGCCCAAAGTGGCCAAATCCTTGTCAGTGCCTCGTGGCAGCACTGGCGGGGGCAGCACAAAGGCTGAATGGACCTCCACAGACTCCCTGTCTTCCTCCAACAGCGACGACAAGCAGTCCCCAGTCTTCTTCAACCCCAGGCCCCAGGTCAGTGCACCACTGACCCCCACCCTCTCCAGGGCAACCTGTGAAGTTCCCTTGCAACAATCTTACCTGAACATCACAGAGCAGAAACAGCTCCTGCCACCCCCTTCGCCCAGGTTTGCCCCTCGTCACAACCCCCAAGTGGAGAGGACTCTCATGGAGACACGTCTTCGGCTCGAACAGGAGCGTCTGCTGATGCAGCCGCACAGCGAGCCTCCGATGCCTCGACGCCGTCTTGCCAGCTTTGGCGGCATGGGCTCCAGTAGCTCGTTGTCCTCTTACTCGGGCTCCATGGCCCCAAGCCAGATCTCTCCCAGCACACATCACCCTCTCCCAATCAACGGTCACCTCCCGAATGGAGATTATAACCCCTACTACCCACCATCCATGGGCAGCTCCATCCGACACAGCCCCATGAGCTCTGGCATGGCCACGCCTGTGACAAATGTCAGCCCGTTACACCTTCAACAAATTCGGGAGCAGATGGTTGTGGCCCTCAAGAGGCTGAAAGAACTAGAGGGGCAGGTGAAAACCATTCCTATCTTACAGGTTAAGATTGCTGTTCTTCAGGAAGAGAAAAGACAATTGGCGGCCCAGTCCAAAAATCAAGGTCCCGGTGGCTTCCGCAAGCGTTCCTACAGTGTAGGCAGTGCTGACCAAATGGAGAACCCGGGCCTTATCCAAAAGGAAACAGAGCTGCACATCATGGAGCCTGAAGCCCAGGAACAGAGCACTCAGCGACTAGAGGAGTTTAGACGCCTGGCTGCTGAGGTCCAAGCTCTGGAGAAGACGACCCTGGACAATAATATAACTGAAATTCAGCCTCATAAGCCTTCGCAAAATCAGGCCCACCAAAAGTCCATCGGCATAGTTACTGATGAAAACATGAACAACCTTCCTGTCATTCAGAGGAACTTGGCAAATGAACATTGTTTCCGGGATGTCGGAGTATCAACGGAGAGGCAGGAAATGCGCAGCGCTGCGGTTGGCGTGACCGAGGCCATGCTGGGCATGACCAGTGAAGCTGAGAAAGAGATTGATCTCCAACAGCAGACTATCGAAGCTCTGAAGGATAAGATCTACCGCTTGGAGGTAAAACTGAAAGAAACTACTCATGAAATGGAGATGGGAAAGCTAAAACTGGAGCTCCAAGCAGCCGGTGGGTCAAACAAGAAAAAAGCGGACAAAGGTTTCAATGTCAGGCCTGAGATGTACAACGCCTGTGTGGAGGCCAAAGTCCAGATGCGCAGCCAGGGAGTGGGTGACCATCTGGAATTCAGCCATGCTAATACCACTAAAACCCTACAAAGCCGCACTGTAGGAGTGTCCTGTCAACCCAGTGTGCAGAGTGTTGCCACAGGCCCAGAGATCCCTATGGACCGGTGGGTAGTGCATGAGCATGTGGAGGTAAATGACCAGTGTGTAGGGAGACAGGTGGAGACATGCCACCAGCAGGTGGGCATGGAGCTGAATGTTTGTGAGGTAGGAGTTAACACAGAGGAATCAGTAGACAGCTTGGCTCTCCGCAAAGCCATGACAGAGTTGAGCAAAGAGTCGAGATCAGTCAGCTGTGGGGATTGTTCAGTGGATGTGATTGTTAGTCCTATCAGGACTCTGGTGTCACAGGGAACTGACCCAGATTTTGTCAGCAAAGTGGACTCTGGTGTCATGGCTGCTCCTGAGTCAGCAACTCAGCAGACCAATACTGACATAGAGGTTGTGAGCAAATCCACCAACACAAAAACAGTTGTCCTGACTGACTCTTTCACTGATATGGTGTTTATCACTTGTGACAAGCACACCAACACAGCTGTGACTGAAACCAGGACAGTTGCTGCTGGGGATGGACTTGTCAAAGACTCAACAGCAAAGATGCGTTCGATTGCTGTTGGAACGACCACAGTCATGGAGTCATTCCTTGGCAAATCAAGTTCTACTAAAACCAAAGAATGTGGGGTGGGACCAGTTAGTATCCATGAGAACTTCTTGGTTGGCTTAAAGACTAGAAACATAGCATGCGGCCCCTCCCTGCCAACTGAATCTGTCACAAGCAGCAGCAAAGACACTGTGAAGGTAAAGACTGCGCCTGCACCACTGCAGGCTCAGGGCCAGGGTGGCGTAGGACTGGACCATTACATCGAGAGGGTGCAGAAGCTGCTGCAGGAGCAACAAATGCTTCTATCAGAGAACTACAGTGAGCTTGCAGAAGCATTTGGACAGCCCCAGTCCCAGTTTGGATCCATCAACAGTCAGCTGGCCAGCACGCTCTCGTCCATCAACTCGGTCATGAAGTACGGAAGCGCTGAAGACATCCTCAAGCTGCAGTCAGACTCTGTGAACTTAAACAAAGGTGAGAGGTTTACCACATCCTGTTGTAAAAACATAATTGGTTCTTGTGATAAAGTCAGGCAATCAAAGCATTGTTGGAAGAGAATAAGACATAGATTCAAGGGCAGATGACAGAAAATGTCCTCTCAGACACACACATACACAATATCTTGCTCAAGCAAAACTGGCAATCAGGCATTCATGTTTATAATGCTGGAAGTTACATTGAAGAGATTGTGTGCAGGATTTATTTGCACAACAGATTAAACTTATTTCATATGTCTGTCTCATTACAATTGAACATTTCTTAAGTACACAGTAAGCAAAGACACAGGAAGAACTCTTTTGTTTTAGTAATTACAAATCAAGGTTTTTGGAGTTGGTATATTTCAGTGCACATTGTCTTACTCATGGGTAAAAACACCTCAGTTACACTCTATCAAATCTGATTTAAGAGTAACAGCACATCAAATTGCCAATAGGAGTTGCAAACATAGTTGCAATTAAATTATGCATCTTTAACAGCCTTCCAGTCTTCTTCATTGTTTGCATTTTGCTGCATTTTTTCTGACATATTACCGCCCCCTGCTGATTAGCAAAATGATGTGAAACAACTGAAAGAAATGTATATTGCGTCCCCCTCACATGTGCACTAGTCAAACAAAACAAAACAAAAAGCAACTGCACCACAAATAGAAAAATGGAAGGAGGTGACTCATGAAATTTTCAAAATGGAGATAACTATTCATTTATGTCAATTAGATGGAAAAAGATAAGAAAAACATGCATTATTTAAAGAGAATTGGGGGTGCAAAGGAAGGTCTTATAATCAAGATTCTGTATTTATATAAATGTAAAGAGGTTATGGGTATATGATAAACAGTAAGGAGTGTAAACTTTAACTTTCTCTTTCGCTAAATTCATCTGTTTTCTCCTATGAAAGGTTAAGTTATGTTAAGGTTATGTTTAAGCTGGTTCATTTTATGCAATATGAAATTAATTTGTCGCAGTTTTGCAGGGTTTGTCAGATGACAGTAGAACTGCAGTAGTGATGATGTAGAGATAAACTAAGATGCAGTTAAGGACTGAATGCCAGCACAGTTTCAGCTGCACTGTAGACGACCCAGTCCGGAGAGGGTGGGGGTTGTGTTTGGAGCGTTCACACACTGTTTAAAGAGAATCCTGATGGGATCGGACAGGCCAAAGTTATCTCTGACCCTAAAAAATGCAGTGGGGGCTTTGGACAAGAACCAACAATGAGCTCATTTCTTTATGGGAGCCAGTAATGTCGCACCAATGGGCCACTTGTTGTTTTTGCAGGCTGCCCTGCCTTCACTAACACCTCACTGATTGATGCTGATTCATGGCTCCTTCTGAGTTACATAACGTGCATTCATGCTGGCTGGCACATGAATGCAGGGTGATTGTCTGGGTTGTGTGCGAGCTTGTTTCTGGGCAGTTGCTGGCCTCTTTCGGATTGTAGAGTCACTAACCGGACGTAGCCCTTTTTCACATAGCTTAGGTCAGTATAGTCACAACAGGTTACACAAGAAACTAAGTGGGGGAAAAAGTGTCTGTTAAGACCTTAATCATAGTGGCTGAAATTGGACTTCTGTGTTTCAAGGAGTTTCAAATTAGATCAGAAAAAAATGGAGGCAACTTTCTCCAAATCAGTCAGTTCTAGTTTTACTTTTTTAATTTTATTGAGGCTTTTCTGTCAAGTTTTTGTGTACATTTAATTTTTCTTTTTTTTTTCTTCTTTTTTTACCAAATTGCATTTGTCTGTGTTATTTAAGACCTTCCAAACATGTTAAATGCATTTCCTGTATTTATATTCTCTATACTTCTTATATATATCATTATATATAACATTTACAGAGCGTCGTTTACATTTACATCAGCGAGCTAAGCTCTTTTCCTCTTATGTTAATGCCTTCCTGCCAACGACTGTGATGTTAAATTGCATAAAAGTCATCATACAGCCACTCTCATCTTATAGACCTGACCAAACTTTAATGTAACTGCCAGTGTTATTCAATAACACATTGGCTGAGTTGACATTCAGGTTGTATATAATTTTAGGGTTTGGGGTTTGTCTTTATACATTTCTAAGGCATTTATTAGTGTTTAATTCATGATTAAATAAGCAACTATCAAAGTTGTTCTAACAAATGTGCATAATCATTATCTGCAAAGAGTGTAACACTCAAAACCAGCTGATCTTCTTGATCAATATGTGTGTGAGAGTATGATTTTATCAAATTTTGACAGTGGCTTGGCGACATTCAAACAAACCCACAACTGTCAACATATTTTCATTCAGATCTTGCTGAACTCTCATTGGTGCATGGAAATACATGACCTCACCTTTTTTTCCAACCAAACACCACCACCAGAGGAGAAAAAAACTACAACTACAGAATTTAGAACCATGTCAAATAAACCAAAACTGTTTAAACTTGTGTGTTTTTAACAAACTGACTAAGTAGATTTCAATGCATATAAGTACACACTCCACATGGTTTAATGGTATTAAATGATATTAAACTCATTGCATATTCCAGCTAACCCTGCCTTACCCGTGTATTTGAATACTGACTTCAGTCTGCCTCTCCTCCTTTTCTAGAAAGCCGTGAGCACCTCTGCAGTCGGTCACAGATGGAGAAGACATCATCAGGCTTGAGCCCTGCAGATAAATCTGTCAACACACCTGCACAACAACAACAACCGCAGCAGCAACAGCAGATCAGCGCAGCAGAGCAGAAGAGCCGTATGGACCTGCAAATGTCTACAGCACTGCACGGTATGGCTACCTTCACACACCTGCCTTGAACAACACCAACACACACACATTGTTGGTGTGTCACACATTTTTCTTAGAATCCCGTCTGGCTTCATCATGGGTTCATCAAGAGTTGTAGCTTGAATACTGTCTAGTAACCTGTGTCAGTGAGTTTTTGTAGGCCACAGTTAAGTTAAAGCTCCTAACAGAAACAACCAGGAAAGTGGGATTTTGTAGTCGTCTCGTTGTCCACCACATCAGACTTGACTGGTGGAACTGCAGCCCTTTTTATACAGTATATAGTCCTTCAGTTTTACAGGACAGAAGGTGTACGGACAAGTTATCAAACTCAAATAAATTGATAATTTATTTGATATTTTGTGTCAAATTCCTTATAGTCAATGACTACATTCAACCAAAGACAACAAATAAACCAGCAGAATTCAGAAGAAAAAAGGACTGAAGAGCACTTTAATACAAACAAACCAACATGTCAACACCACTGTGTCCTAATCCAAGTTGAAATGGACAAATACGTCAGGAGAAATACATTTATTGTCAACTTAGAACAGGTGTGCATTTTGTTATTGGATAGCTGGTTCAGCACAGTTTCAAATCAATATTGGCTGGTGGACTGTAATCGGTATAGAATGAATAAAGATAGCTAAAATTCAAGTACTGTAGTATGATCAGTTAGAGGAAACATGAAACTGTATCTTCCATGCTGATGCTCTGCCAGGCCTGTACTGCACCCATCTTCACTTCTCTGGGGGGATTTTTCACCTTCAGTTTGGTCCTCACCAGTGAAATACATGATCAGTTGGATGGAGACCAGATAATTGATGTTTTATAGCCATGAGAAACCACTTAAGAATCTTTAAATCCAATGTGCTGGTGTACGGAGCCAAGAAATGATAAAACACTGACTGAGCCGGCGGCTATAATATGTTAGCGTGTGGATCTGATGGTTTTTCCAGAAAGGCAGTGATAGTTATCTGACCAAAACACAAGGCTGTGGTTGGCTAAAAATGCTAAAAAAAACATTGCACTCTTGATGAGTTTTATATAAAGACCTAAAATATGGCCACTAAAAGAAGCCAATGTCACACTTACTTCATATATAAACCAAGAGACAGAAAAAACATGGCCACAAACATCATCATCCGGATTCCTGCTGACGAGCTCCTCACGCTCCCACCTGTCAAAACACACAAAACGTGCTGACGGCTACTGAGCGTGCTCACACCAGTGTATATAATATGCAACTGGCATACATGTTGATACATGAACACACACGCTCTGTCCCCTGGAGCAGTGGAAGAGGCCCCTCCATAAGAGCAGGTCCTGGCAGATGTGCTGAGTTTTCTGGCTCCAGGCTGGTTTCCTGGCTTTGGAGGCCTGTAGTTAAAATGACTGACATACTTCAGGGTTTGGGGAAACTTCCAGAATCCCGCTGACAGATTCCTTTGAAAGCAACATGAGACGGACACTTAATGACTACTTTCTTCTCTGCCAAAGCTCTTGATCATGTCAGAGGGCTTTAGTGGTTCATTCAGGCGTTATCAGCAGTGCTGGTGTACAAGTACAAATATAAAGTACTTCTGCTTTTCTTCAGTATTTCCATTTTATGCAACTTTATACTTTTACTCCAGTACATATGTCTGACAGGTTTAGTTACCTTTCAGATTACCGTTTTTCATGCCTCTCCTGTCCGGCGAAAAATATTTATGTCCAAATTTTGAATGTTTCTAATTAACCGAAGGATCAAGTGTTCCTTTATGCGATGAGGAAATTCTCCTACATCTTCAGATAAATAAACGATTTTTAAAAATCCCTCTTGCATTAGCTGAAAACAGGGCAGCTTGAGCTCAACCTTTAACAGCAGGAAAATGCAACATACACATTAATGCAGCAGTAATATTAATCCAAAAACATCAGACATAATTGTAAAACACTGACGGGGAACACATTCTGCTTTATAGAAGCAATTAACATCTTATAAAACAAAAAAAAACGTGAAGACTGTCTTATTTTTTATAATCCATAAACTCCAGATAAATGCCACGTTTACTTTGATGTGGACCTTCTGCTTTGTTTACTTTTCTCTCCTTCAGGGCAGCCAGGCAGCCAGAACACCCTGAAATCCATCATGAAGAAGAAAGATGGCCGACCCGACTCCAACGGCACCAAGAAGAACCTGCAGTTCGTTGGGGTGAACGGAGGGTGAGTCGGAAAATACATTCATAAACTCTCCTCGTTGAACTTGGATTTGATCACCGTCATGAATATTTAAGTAGGTTCTCTTTTTACTTTGCATTTTAAGGTGGCTGTTAGATGTTTTTATCATGGCGTTTTTAAGGATCTCAACTGAGGTTAAAGGTGCGGTTGTTACAAGCTGCCATGTTGTTCTTTCCTGTTAAATGTGGGCTTGTTAACATCCATCTGGTGGTCAGGACCTGAGCAACTTTGCTATTGTCGCCCCCTTGTGGCCACAGGTATGAGACAACGTCGAGCGACGACTCGAGCTCAGAGGACAGCAGCTCCTCTGGTTCGGATGAAGAGGAAGAAGAGGATGAGGAGAAGGAGTATAGAGATGAGGAGGAATATAAGAACGTGGAGGGGAAGAGCACCAGGGAGGAGTTCCAGCCGGAGGGAGCCGAGGATGTGGATAAGAAGGACGAAGAGGAAAGTTCAGAGAAGCAGGAGATGAGAGAGAGGTGGGTTCAAGAAAATCACCATTAAATGTTGTTAAATGTTTTATACTTTATCTGAATGAGTTTAAATGCCACAGGAAATGGATACTGTCATAATTCTGCAAGTGATCAGAATAGTTATGAGTGTACAGATGTGTTTGTACGAGCTTTTTGTCATTTTTGTGTGGTTCTTCATTTTGCTTCAATTTCTAAGATTTGGTTGTATTTTAAACACAGGGAGCATGCGCAGGGATTTTTTTTTAAAAATCAGAGCTAGATAACCAATAGGAACCATGCTTACTTTGTTTTCTATCTTGCCAAATGACAAGAAAACTAAAACAATCAGTAGAGACAACAGACGTCTTTTACCTGCATACAGCTCTAACCATGGTGCATCAGCAACAGCATTTATGAAGAGTAGAAGCTAAGCGGTACTGGTTGTCCTTACACATTTGTGAAAGAGAAACTACAGACCATTAATGGAAGAGAATAAAACTTTATTGTCCAACCAGAGCTGGAAATTTGTCTTCAGAATAATGATGCCAAATACACGATAATTTTTACATGCGGGAACTAGACAAATTTAAATAATTTCTCCACAATCTGATAAAAACGAGTTACATTTGTTACCTTTCTGTCAGTAGCTTTTATGCACATTTTTTATCATATTAATGTGGGGTGGAATAATTTAAATGTTCATAATATGGAACGGTAAATGGTATTGGAGTTATTTGAAAGTTAAAATGATAACTTTTGCTCTCTCCAAAGGTACGAACTAAGTGAAAAGATGCTGGCTGCGTGCAACGTTCTCAAAACTCACCTCTGCGACCCGAAGGCTGTGAGCAGTAAAGACATGGTGAGGTCTTTTTCTAGTCTACTTGGTTGCGCCTGATACTGTAATGTACTGTGTTTGATACTGCATGCAGCTAAGGAATAACATTTAACAATATCCAACACAGAGGTCTCGTGGAATTGTGTATCGCCACTAACGAGTCCCCCCCCCCCCTGCCTCCTCAGAGAGCCTGTTTGAACACGGTGCAGCACGAGTGGTTTCGTGTGTCCAGCCAGAAGGCGGCGGTGGCGGCCATGGTGGAGGACTACCTGGGGGCCTTCGGGGCCGTCTCGCTGGCCGTGCTGCGCCACATCGTCAACATGGCAGACGGCAACGGGAACACGGCGCTGCACTACAGCGTGTCGCACTCCAACTTTCAGGTGGTGAAGAAGCTGCTGGATGCAGGTGAGAGTCAGCGGGAGTGGAGCTAGCATGAAGTTAGCATGAAAGCAAATTCTAAAACAAATTAAGTTTTAGAAAGCATTCCTTCATCTGAATGCGACAAAAACAGGGAAGCTTAGTGGTTGTGTTGAGGTCATTGTATAGTATTAAAACCTTTAGCAGAGAATCTGTCTCCTCTTCTTACTGATTAATAATTTGGATAAGGAATCCCTGTTGTCTGTTTCTACAATGTTTCAAAGCCTTAATCCGTCAAAACCCAGAGATTATCTTTGTTTTGCTTAAAATGCAGCCAAGGTTTTGCTTTCCTCTCCTCGCTGCCTCATCAGAAGCAGAAGCTTTTGTATTTCTGAACTGCCACAATATCAAATCTTCACTACACGATTATCATGGCCAAAAGAAGTCACGATAACTCTATTATCACAATATTTAAATTTAAAAAAATCCTCTCTGTCATCTTTAATTTTGTTAATTGTGTGTTTTGTCTCTTTTTTGGCAAATAAATTACACTCAAAATGCGAGTGTGTGTCGGTGGAGGTAGTGCACCCATAGCTGTACAAAAGAACAGTTACACTTGATGAAAAATGAAAAGGCAACCAACTGATGAGCAAAAGACCCACATACATTGGCGCTGGAGTATATTTACTGTGTGGTATTAATACTTTTTCTTCAATAAAAGATGTGAATACTTCCTCCTCCACCATGCAGCGACCTCTCTGAAGGCTCAATAGACTTTGATGAGGTCCTGGCCACTCTGCAGCTCTAAATGCCTTTTGTCTCCTCTGTCTTTTGTGTCCTTGTGCTCCCTGACAGCACATCCAACCCCCCCCGGTCCCCATTGTAGCCTTTGTCCTCACACCACCCCAGTTCCCTTGGACCTCTCCTCCCCTCAGTGACAGGGCAGTCACCCTCGTACCCGCCTCGCCTGCATCCAGGCTCTGATGTGTCTTGTCTCTTTGAAAGGCTTCAGGTCTGAAAAGGCTGCTCCCACAAAGTGTAAAGGATGAGTTCTTGAAGGTTCAGACAAGAATCGTGGTCCCATGACTTTTGTCAAGGAGGAGAAGTGACACAAGTCCTTGTATATTAGTGTGTTGTTGACTGACAGCCAGTGACAGAGACAAGTCAATCACACACACAGTCATTGCACACAAAGGGTTTGATTCCCACAGAGACCACCCACATTGAAAGAGTAGGCCCTCAAGCTACTGCAGAGCTTTAAACGTGGTGTGTGTGCGTGTTTCAGATGTGTGTAACGTGAACCAGCAGAACAAGGCGGGATACACACCCATCATGCTGGCCGCGCTGGCCGCAGTAGAGACGCCTAAGGACATGCGCATTGTGGAGGAGCTCTTCAGCAAGGGCGACGTCAACGCTCGGGCCAGCCAGGTCAGTGAGCGGAGGTCAGAGGTCAGGAGGCAGCACGAGGTCACCGCCATGGTTTAGGTTTCAACAAGGAGGGAAATTAAGAGGCGGAGATTAAGAGCGTACTTGTACGCACCAGTGTTATAAAAGGATATTTAAACGTCTTCGAATTAGGTAGTTTTAGTCTTTTTGTGATTCATTCATCCAGTAAATCAGGAACACACAAAACCAGTGTATGTACAGTCTGAGTCTTAACTGTCGAAAGATTTAAGCAGAATATTGAATGTCAGATGTACCTTTAGTAGAAAAAATGTACTTTGGTGACACCAAGTGGTAAAGACGGGTAACTATTTGGATTTCTGAATGTTGTACAGACTTGGTGTAACATGGTGTTTACTTGCTCATATTTATAGTGGGAGAGGTCTTTTTAATATGAGTCTTGGGGGTAGAATATTTCCGGCCAGTTTCTATGAAAAGCCAAAATTTAATGTTTTAAACTCAGTGCACATCATTGTGCATGGGACACGTCTTACTGCTGGAGCCATAATTTGTGAATAAGTCTGGAAACAGTGAGGTATGGCTGCAACTAATGATCGTTTATTAATTTAAAGATCCCCTTTAGGTATGTATTAAGGTATACATAAAAAAGTTTAATTATCACATTAAAATTCCAGCTTCATCGAACACAGTTTGTACTTAATTTTTAATCTATATCTTTATCATCTATTATTTTAAGCAACCATGTACTTTCTCAAATGAGGGTGACAAATGCACATTTTAAGTTCCCAAAGCTCGAGCTGTGTGTCTTCAAGTTGCCCGTTTTCTCCAAGCATCTGTCAAAAATTCAGAAATGTTCAATTTACAATGATGAAGGCAACAAACACTCACAAATGAGAAACTTAAACGGGGGACATTTTTTCACTACTTCACTTACTATGTGTTGATTGACAAGGTATAAACAGAAAGACAGATTGATGCCATTTGTAATTATTTGAATTGATTGTTTGAACGTCTAAACCTCACCCTGATCTCAACCCCAAATTATGAGCTACTTGTAAAACGTGTCCCCTCACCCGCGCCGTCGTGTCCGTTTCAGGCTGGTCAGACGGGACTGATGCTGGCGGTCAGTCACGGCAGGATGGACATGGTTCAGGCGCTGCTGGGTCACGGGGCCGACGTCAACATCCAGGACGACGAGGGCTCCACGGCGCTGATGTGCGCCAGCGAACACGGACACGTCGAGATCGTCAAGCTGCTGCTGGCTCAACCCGGCTGCGACGCTACGCTGAGTGACAGCGTGAGTAACACATGAAGGGGCGGGAGGGATACTCAAGTACTCTACTTAAGTACAAAATTTGAGGTACTTTGCTTGAGTATTGTTTTCATGGCATGTTATAGTTCTACTCGACTGCATTTCAGAGGCAAACATATTTTACCACAATTTTAGTACCGCTGAAATGATAAGTTAATTAACCAATATATAATTACAAATATTTCATGATTCCAGTTTCTTAATTTTTAGTGTTTGCTGCTTGTCCTTTTAATTATTCTAATTATTTTCATTTATTTTTAATGTTTTGAAGGTGTCACTTTGGGCTCATTCTGACGACATTTCTCAATCTTTTCAGAATTTTTACAAACCAAACAATCGACCGATTAATGGAGGAAAATAATCAGCAGATTAATCTATAATGAAAATAATCATTAGTTGCAGTCCTGTATAAATTGTTCAAAATAAGCTCCACCAACTACAACAGTAAAATCCTGCTTTTACATGATTGCGTCACTAATGATAATCTAATGATATGTTATAGTATAATGGTCGCAGCAGCAATTTTACTTGTAATGCTTTAATTACATTTTCCTAAAGAAAACGTAATTAAAAGAAAGATTTTAAATGCAGTATTTGTAACAGTGTGGTATTAGTATTTTACTCAAGGATCTGAATGCCTCCTCCACCAGAGCAGAGCACCACTAATCTGAATTATGTCATCAGTGCAATGAAATTTAGATTTAAAGGATTTGAGGCGCATCAAAAGAAAATGAATGATTTTGATAACTGAATAAACATTTGAAAAACATTGCACAGTTCCATGTTCTCAAATGTGACAATTTGCTGTTTTTTCTTGCTTCCATTATAGATTGTAAATTGAACATTGGGGGGCATTTAATGTGTTAAAAAGTTCAAAAATTCAGTTTTAAAGCTATGACACTGTTTTCTGCTGACTAAAAACTAAACTTGTTTTAGGTCAGGAAGATTGCATGTTGTCTAATATAGTAAATTTTAATATGGAATGTGAGTGGATTGTTGAGTATGTATTCACTATATGCTGCCGTCAGAAATTATGACTCGTGTAGTCATGCACTTCTAACTTGTCTTTTATCTTGTTGTCTCTTTATCCTTGTCGTCTCTTTCCCTTCAGGATGAGAGTAATGCCCTGTCCATCGCTCTGGAAGCAGGACACAAGGACATTGCAGTGTTGCTTTATGCACATGTCAACTTCTCCAAAGCCCAGTCACCGGTACGTCCTCATCACTCCCTCCATTTAACCAAACCTCCTTCTAATTTCACATCTCTGTTTTACATGTTACATTTGGTCTTTACGCGTGTTTATGTGGGTCTTTATTCTAGGGGACCCCTCGACTTGGCAGAAAGATGTCACCAAGTCCCACTCGGAGGGGCATGTTTGATTAGAGGCCCAGCCTCTCCCCACAAACCCTGTGCTGCTATTGGTTCACGCTGAACGATGCCCTACCCATAGCTGGATGAGGGACTTCATCACAAGCACCAACCAACCAACCAATGAGTTTTCTCGAAATGTTTTTTTTTTTTAATTTACGAGCACACTTGCTTCCATGACGAGCCCAAAGTGCCCTTTGAGTATGAATGTAACCAGCTGGTGCAACAAGTCCCGTCACATTGTGGCTGAAATGTCTCAAATAATCAGCAAACTAACATGGACACACATTCAACTACTAAAAGCCATTTTTGCCCCTTTTTTTTCCCTTCCTAATTTTGTTTTTCTCCTTTTTTTTTTCTTTTCTACAGCTCAGTGTTGATCATTCAAGAGCACCAAAACATGCGATAAATTTTTCTCTTTTGTTTTGAGTGCGTCAGAGTAGACAGATGGAGAATAATCCACCCATGTTAGAGGGAATATTTCCTGTATATATTGCTCGCCTCGAACATCCCAGTCTCGCACATGTGCGCCCAGCTCTTCAGAACATGTGCAACTCATGTGGATGAATGCATTAATGAATAGACGTGACCTAGACTGGAGAAATTGTACTTTTATACAAATCCTTTGTATCTATTTAAAAAAAGAAGAATCGCAGTATTTTGAATATTTCCTAATGCTACTTAACGACCCATGAAGTTATATATTTATCAAAGTATAGTTTTTAATGCGGATATATGTATTTCATTGTACATACGTTGGTTATTAGTTTTCTCCTTTGTGTCCAGTTTCTTTCCGTCTCTCGTGTAACATAAGCTGTCTGTCCTCTAGTATTCATCAAGGTACTGACTTTCATTCTCAAATGAAGTGCCTGAGACTTTGCCTTATAACAATAAACATCAATTAAAGAATATAGGTCAGTGTCTCCTCTTTCATAACCCACAAAGCTTTGGTAAATAAAGATTACATCAAAGGGAAAATAAACGGCTGAATAAAAAAAAAACACATTTCTGTAAGTTTTTATCATACTTTTTTAGTCTGTGCTGGGACTGCTGGTTTCTAAATGTTTCTCTTTACTGGTTTAGCTGATAAGAAGAGGCTACTGAATACATTTTCTTCATTCCAAAATATTTTATTCCTAAAACAAAATGTTCGTGTCCCACATCAAGCACAGCTACTACAAAACAAAAAGGTGCTGGATTCAAAAATGGTAATGGAAAAAAAAAACGATGAAAACATTGGTCCTCAACTCATTTGCACCAAATTATCTTTGCGTCTTCCTCAGAGCGTGGGACACCCGGCCAGATGCACACAGATCACACGGTCTCTTATAATGAGGACGGTCATCAATTAACGAGCGCATCTAAGGTGATGGCAAACACACTCTGTAGACGAAAAACATATATAATATAATCATCTCGGGTGTTAAAACGATGATAAAAACAAAATACAACTTCTAGCATTTCACCGAGAGTCATAACATACAAGTGTAAAAAAAAGAAAATGCCCAAAACACACGAAGAAACGGGAAGAAAAAACGGGTTTAAATATCTAAAAAGCCAAATGACCTGAAAAACATCACTGTCACCAAAAAGTCCGGGAGAAAATGGAAATGCTATTTTGTAATTTACTTTTAATGAAGGTTGAGATTTATATTCATAAATAATAAATCTACAGTAAAGTTGGTGTTTTCTCAAAAATGAAGAAATGGCACTGATTTAGTTTTTGGTTTTTCTGGTGGCTAACATTACCAAACTTCACCAAACTTTAAACAAATTTAGACAAACTGAGTCTGTCTCTTTTTTCTTTTCATGAGGATCCACCGTTGGCACCAGTATAAGCACTGGCTATTCTTCCTACGGTCACATACGGTCATACACACTACAGCTACATAAACACAGAACGGCTCATCTTATTGAATTGACAATAAAAGTCCACATGGAAGAGAAGCAACATTGTCATCCTTTCAACAAACACAAAAATAAACTGCAATTCCTCAAAACGAATACCAAACTTGGATCTTTCAATTCATACAAATCAAGAATAAATAATTATTGTGCGATAGACTCTCAGATTAAATATCCGTCCTACTCTTATGCATATTGATTTCCAAGGAAAAGCGTATCAAAATACACTTCACATGCTCTGCAAAGGGAGAGTATACTTTTCACCCAGGTTCACATTTTATTTCTAACCCCATGAAGTCGTCAATGCTTCAATGCTCTTCTCCACTGCTACAGTGAGTTCTAGCATTTATGATTATTCGCAACTTGTGGCCACAAGGCAACATAGGCTAAACGTAGCTAAAACATTAATACTACAAAATAAATATGAATTTGGGCTCTTTGCAAAGGACAGATGGTAAAATAGTCATCAGGCACCATCAACAGATATGAAGAGTTTTCCCTTGACGTGAGCGGGGAATGAGTTTTTTTTAGTTATTTGGGTTTAGTGAAGTTTCTGGAGGTCGGAAACCTGACAGCGGAGTCAGTCGGGTTACTGGAGCCGGCTGTTTTCTGACTGGAGGGCTTCCTGAGGGATGGACAGAACAACAGGAGTAAAATAAGCGAGTCGAGTTATGTCATATTTCCAGTACAACAAAGAGAATCATCTGCAATTAAAGTGACATTTGTTCTGGTAAAATGCCTGAAAATGAAAAACAGACTTTGTTTTCTAAACTGATAGTTGCTGAATGAAGATCTTATAATGAGTTTTAGGTAATCTTTTATCTAAAAAACATACAAATAATGTTGGCAAAAGGAATCCTAAATTTAGGGTGATATTCTTTCCACCAGAGCATGTTCTTGCATTACAAGACTTTCTGTGGACCATTTTTAATAAAGGGGAGTGAAACAGGACTTCCACACACATCACTGCCACCTGCAGACCCAGTAGGTGAATTTTGAGGTCTGAAACAAACCTGTGCAGAGGCACATGGGTACTGCTGGACCCAGCTCCCATCCTGGAGTGTTTCTGTTTCAGTGTGGGTACAAGGCCCAGATCACCTGGCCTGTAGCGGTCCGGCTCGAACTGGAACCTCAAAGCTGGATTTAGGATCCCTGTTCTGTAAAGAAACGGGATGATGGTGACAAAGCAGGAGTGCTCAGTGACTCA
Organism: Hollardia meadi; assembly: GCA_037974645.1. Classification (NCBI taxonomy): domain Eukaryota; kingdom Metazoa; phylum Chordata; class Actinopteri; order Tetraodontiformes; family Triacanthodidae; genus Hollardia; species Hollardia meadi. The sequence goes on from JBBPCS010000386.1 coordinate 13,510,143, forward strand.
ACGTCTTATTCTTATTCCTTTTCTTCTTCTTCTTCTGATTATTATTATTGACGTTACTATTGCTTACTGTTTTTTTTTCTCACACAATCCCCAACACAAAGTAATCTCTACCCCTGGACTGATAATAACATCACATTGTAATTGTTTGTTTCTTTTGTTTGTTATTGTCTGTACGTCGATTCAATATGTCTTTATGTTTTCTTACATTTATATTTTGTGTTTTGTCATGCATTCTCACCCAAGTATATTAATGCAGATCAAAGAGCTTTTTTTTTTTTTTTTTTACCTGGATGCTGCAGGGTCAGAAGTCTGCAGCTCATTTAGTTGATCGTTCTCGGCAGTGGAGTTGGTGAGCGTGGGCCGGTCCAGGACCACCAGCAACATCTGCATTAGCTGCTTCCACTGGAGGACAGAGTCCCCCTCCGAGTCCTGGTCAGTAGGTGCCTCCTGCGTGGAACAGAACCAACATGGGGAAACATTTCTGAGAGGCTGAAAATGACCTCATTGGCTGATAAATGTCAGTATTCATGTCACTATGAAATGTTGCTTATTTCCTTTTATTGTTCATTCAGTGCATTATTAGCCTACTTAGTTAACCTTGGTGTAAACTATAATTTTTATTTGCAAGCAGCAACTTCGCTTTTGGACATATTTCAAATGGTACCACGATGCACTGTCATAAGATTCCTCCCAATAATTTAATATTAACAAGGACCAATATACACATTTGGGTTTAACACTCTCAATGCTTGAGAGTGTATTGATCATGGTGTATAGATTGCATCATCTGTGTTGTACAGAAGTTAGTAAAGTTACAGAGGTGAATCGTTTTAATTCATGACCGCAGAAGGTCAGCTGGGTTTTATTTTTGCTTACTTCAAGAGCATCTATTCCAGACTGTTGTGTTTTTTGTCCTCGTGTGGGTTTTTACTTCAGAGCTCCTTTATGTTAACGTCCCTGTTTTTCACGGAAACACAGTTCTTATGTGGGTGGACTTTTTTTTTTTGTTTGTTTTACCATCAAGGCTTGTCTGAGAGTGAGGGCTGCTTCCTGCATGATGCTCTTCATCCTGCCTCTCCTCCTCCTCTCCTCCTGTAGCTCCGCCTCCAGCCGGCTCACCTCGGCTGTGTTTTTACTGCAGTGCTCAGACAGTGAGGCCCGGCCCTGTCTGAAAACACAATACGCCATGTTCACCGTGTGTTTGACTGCACATCAAGAGGTCTCTGGTTTGAAACCAAATGCTCTCTGAGCCAGTTTTTAAATTCTTCTCATGAGTTTTTATTAGTAATGTGGCTTTGACTATATGATTACATCCAGTGCCATGACTGAAGCCACTGTCTTCTAGTTGGTGTAGTTTAAAGGACAGTTCAGCTATTTATAAACCTGGCTTTTTTCTTTTTATTTGTTTTTGTTTTTATCAGAACCTACTAGAATTTAAAGCATATTGAGATATTCTTGTTGCTTGCTCTTCATGCTAAAATGAATGTGAACCTTGATTTTAAAAAAACAAAAAAACATGTATGGACAATAGAGACAAGAGTAAACTTTGACCTGAGGGCCTCCATCTCAGGCAGGACTCCTGTGTGTTTGGTCTGAAGCTGCTCGAATTCTTGCCTACAGTCTTTCAGCTCCGCCTGCAGCTGCTGACACTTTTCTGTAAGCTGCTCCACCGCCTGATGGAGAGAAGATGTTGAATGTTTTCAGTGAATTTTAATATTTAAAAAACAAAAAACAAAAAAACAAGCCAGATGAAAAATAAAATCAATGGTATTTTCATGAAGAAAAGAATGCTAAGAGAAAAACAATGAGAGGAAAAACAAACTGTTGCAGAGGTTGCAGCTTTGTGCCACTTCCACACTAACAATCCTCATTAAGCAGACATTGTATAGAATAATATATGAACCAGGAGCCAAGGACAGTGGATATAGAAACATCCATACAGTACATACAAAAACACATACAACTTTCCACAACTTCCATACCCTCTTAGAAGCACAAGTGAGCCCAGCCAATGCCCTGGCAATCTGCCCAATAAGTATTTACCCTGATAATGGCACTTCAGGACAAGCATCATGGGGATGCACCACTTTTATCAGACTCATAAATTAGCCGTCAATGGGAAATTTTCTATATCGACTATTGGCCGATAATGAAGTTATAGCTGATAAATAGAGCTGATAATACGAAGACAAATTGCTTTAAGAAGGAGAAGAAGCACAGCACGCAAACATGCTGTCGCCACTGTGAACGTTTTTTGGTTTTTTTTTATAGATTTAGTGGAAGAAAACACGATTGTAATTTGCAGCACATGTTCCAAAAGGGTTCAGAAAGGAGAAAAGTCTGAGTTTTAACACAACATATCTTATTAGAGCTATGGAATATTAAACCATCCATCTTTGCTCGCCACATCTTAGTCTTTCTCACCCTCGGGTGCCCATAAACTACAGGTAATGAAATGATGTGAAATTATCGGTTATCTTATCAGTTGGGGAAAAAAAAATACATACTGTATGTATCCATAATGCCTTATCTGGGAACCATGAATATCAGCAGCAAATTACAGAGATATACTGGACAATTAGTTTGTAGGCTTAGTCAAGGAATCATCCTTCAAGACCCCACTTGTAACTGTGACCTGTTACACAACACATTTAGCTGCCTCAGCTAATGACATTTCTGTACTTCTGTGTGATTGGAGTGAGCAGGAGAACAGTAGAACCTTTCATCACCAAGCTGAAAAATGTTTTTTGATATGGGGCTTTAAATGTTAGTTATATAATCCCAAAATTAATTAATAATTCAAAAGAGAATAAGAACCGACAGATAACCCAATTTTGATGCATTAGTTGAAAAGATCTTTGGAAGGTCATTCATTACAACTCCTGTATACCATTATCATGAAGTTTATGTCCACTCCAAAACACCGACTGGATCCGATCCTACGTTGGCCCCAAGCAATGCATAGACAAATATCTATTTATTTGAGAACACTCTATTATTCAGGAAGTCTTCCTTTCTCCTACCTTCTTGCGAATGCAGCTCTGGCGGGACGTCTCGCGGAGCATTTCCTCCAGGACGTCCACATCCACACTGAGCTGACTCTTACGGTCCCGCAGGGCGGAGTTCTCCCCCATCAAGACCAGCACCTGCTCTGACAGCTGGCTGAGCCGAGCCTTTACCTCCATGTTCTCCTCAATGGCCAACCTGGTCGTCTCCGGGACCTTCTGGTTCACCAGGTGCTGCGCTTCTGCCGCCACAGCCGCCACGTTGCTCTCCATCTCCTTCTCCAGCCTTTTGACAGGGAACAGGAGAGAATGCAAACAATTCAGCCATAGTATATTTAAGAATATTGAAGGCTTGTGAACACGTTTGTTTTTGCAAGTTTATTTTTTCATGTGACTTAGCTTTGTGCCCTTCAATATGAAAAGAAAAGGCCCAGAATTTTGTGCTATTACCACACCTTTCTGAATATGTCATTTTTTATTTTTCCATAGCGAGGATAGGCTATAATCATAGGCTATAACTGCAGATGTAACACTGTTAGTAAATCAGCAATCCCAACCTCTTCTTTTCCATCAATGCTTTCATCTCCAGGCTATGGATGGCAGCTTTGTGTTCCTCCTTCTGACTGGCCAGCTGCTTCTCCAGAGACTCCATGTTGGACATCAGCTGCTCCTCATGTTTCTGAAACTCCTCCAGACCCGCAAGCCTCGCCGCTTGGAGACGAGAGGAGAACATTGTATAAGTACAATGTTTTCATATTTTCATACCATCCTTGTCAGTGTGTAGAAGCTTTTCGGTGATTCATCTCACCCTCAGGTGTCTAAATGAACATTTCTATCAACTAAAATGTCATCACAGAGTTTGGGTTGGAGATGTAAATTAGCCTAACAAAGCAAAAGCAAAAGAACTTACATTTCAGAAAAGCATAAATCATTTTTCAATGCTCTTTAGCATTTAGCACACATACTGTAGATATTAAGTCTCACCAAGTGTCTCGTTTTCTGCAGTGAGTTCTTCAATCCGATCTTGAAGCCCTTGCCTCAGCTGACTGTGCTGCAGCTGCAGGGCGTCTCTGTCCTTATCGGCAGCCTGCCGCTGACTCTCCAGGCGCTCCGTCAGCTCGTCCACCTCATCCTCCTTTTCCAGCAGGGAGCGTTTCAGATACTCCACAATGTCCTTCTTCTCCTCCTCTAATGCACTGAACTGAGAGTTTAAGTCCTTCTTCTGCCTCTCCAGTTGATCACATTTCAGCTGATATCTGGAGGGGGGAAGAGGGTCATGCAGACCCAAGAGTTGAGGACAAAATATTTAATGATTCTTGTAGTTCTTATGTACAATAGGGTGATGTATGTCTTCTGGATTTCTGGCAGATTGGATGCCATACATTGCATTGTTTCCTTTCACAGGGCTGTAATAGTTGCAAGGCTGTATTATGGTGATGTTCTAGCATGCTGGAATTACATTTCAGTCATTTGGCAGATACTCTTGTTGAAAGTGACTTACATTAAGGGCAATCTAAACTAAATGTTATCAAAAAGTACTTCTTACTTTCACTTCAAGATAGAGATAATTCTAGATCTGGAGTGGGCCTCCAAAACATTAATGTTTACAAAGAAATAGGGGGACCACAGGATTATTATTATTATTTCCAGAGAGGTGAATCTCTCAGTCTAGGCTTTAAAAACATTATCACTTAAGTATTCAGATCCTTTACTTAAGTAAAAGTAGCAGTACCAAAATGGAAAAATACTCCATTACAAATAGTCCTGCATTCAAAAACATTCAAAAAAGTGCAGAACTATTATGAGCTGAATGCACTTCTGAAGTACTCATAATGCAAATATAATTATATCCTATTATTGGATTATTAGTTGTGATGCATGTACACTGTGAAGTATTATACTTCATATACAGTCAATTTGTTTGAGTAAATGTAGCCTACAAGCTAACAGTATCCAACCTTACGAAAGTGCAACGGAAATTACGTAAAAGTTGCACTGAAGTGATTTAAAAAAAAAAAAAAAAAAAAGCTTTATAAAAGCGGTTACTTGCACGAATATACCATTGACAGTCAATGGAATATACATATAATCACATCATTCCTATTAGAATAAAGTGAGTTAATGTTATCGCCGAGCCTCACCTCTCCGACTGCTCGTTCAAATATCGTATTTGAGTCAGGTACAAATCCTTCTCTTTGTCGCCAGAACCGGTTTTATCTGCATCGGTCGCAGAACTGTCTTTTTTCGGTGTTTTCTTGTCCTTGCCTTGTTTGTCGCCGCTTTTCTTGTCCTTCTTTTTGGGCATTGTGTCAGAGAAACTTGGGTTAAAGTTTAGTTACGCTGGGAGTCGGCGGACAAACTAAACTACGTTGTTGCTAGGCAATGCTGCCTTCAATGACTCCTCAAAAAGTTTGCCTCCTCTCACGGGAACTTTGAGCAGCCTGCAAGAAGACAGAAATGTGCTTTGACAAGTAGTGTTTAATCTAATGTTTGATCTGTGTTCATGTGATTAATGTGCCCTAGTTAATTTAATTCTGCGAAATATGATTTTTTAAAGCCATCATCGCATTTGGCCAGACACATTTTTTTCCAAAGTGAAAAATGCCAACGACATATGCTAAAAAAAACAAACAAACAAAATAATACAAATAATAGGCCTAACAAACAAACTACTGTTTCATAGGCTACAGTTTAAAATCTTGTTGCAAACCCCATCTTGGTTGTGTGTATTGAAAGTATCAAAAAAGTAATAAAAATATATTGAATCTCTGCTTTTTTCCCCTCAAAATAAGCAATAAAACCATCTCCACAATCCTTGCATCTGCTGCCACAGTATGTTAGGAGATTAAAGTTTTGTCTGTCATTTTATCACCATTATTAGACTCAGCTTACAGAATTTATTTATTGTTAATATAAAAATCGATCCACTTACCCAGTGATGTGGCCATGACCTCAGGTCCCCTCTACAGATTCCCAGGTCAGCTTGGTTGGTGTCAGCAAGAATTGCATGAAAAAATAGCCTGTAAGATGCAACACTGCAGGCAGGAAATGCTACAAATTGTCGTGTAAATTTTCTGTTTCCATATTTTTCCTTCATGCCATTAAATGTCAGCTGTTGCTGAGAGAGCAAGTTCATCTTTGCATTGTGTATGCTGACCTTGCTGCTATTTCACTCGACAGCCTGTTACTGGATTGCCCAGAGAGCATAGCTAATAGAAAGGTTAAATGTGTTAAATCAAAAAATTTCATTAATGCATTATAATCTATCATTATTACCTATACTATAGAGGCAATTAAACTCAGTGTTGTAACCCTGCCTTCAGTTACAGCACCAGTGAAGTGTAGCAGTTATTTATCTTGAGTGGGATTCAGCACTGTGGAAATGCCTGCTTTTTAATTGGTGACTTTTCATTCCCCCTCCATTTGGGGTTTAATTGGGTGCCTGTGTATTTTACCTCACTTCACTCCCTGCCCATAAATCCACTTGGCTGACTGACTGCCTGGAGTGTGTAGAGTGTGACTCAAAGGGTGAAGGTTAATTCAGTTTCAGCTCAGTCAAGCCTACTAAATTGAGTAACTCACCATGTAGCATATCTGCCATTATGAAAAAAAAGGAGCTACAGTAAATATATTTTTGTAGGATGCAGCTCAGATATAACTCCAAGCCCAGGGGGGATATCACACTAATTATAAACTTAGTACAAATGACACAATAAAAGCTGCTGTAGTGATATTTATTTGGGAGAATGAACCAGCACTCTAGTAACCAGCAAGTTCACTCTAACAAATTAAATTAAATATTGTATGTCAGCAGCTACACACAGGTTTTTGCTTTTTCAGTTTACGAGTTTAGAGGATACAGTTAAATTTGACTGTGTTCCCGCAAATGTAATTGAGCTGTATAAACTCTCATGGGAATCTTATGAGATTTAATAGGATGACTAGAGATCATGAACGTCCTGGGACCCATGCGCTTAGACCCAGTGAACACCCCAAAAAAGGGACAACAGGAACTGAGATCAAGTTGATTCATAAGAGTAGGCTTCTAAGATCTGCATGCATCCTCGGTTGGATTTCACGCAAGACTTGTAAATGGTAGGTGTGTAAATAATGCTTGCGATGGCCCTATGTATTTCCTGAAAACAGACAAGTTGTGTGCAGATATCAGGACTGATCTCAAATTCTGAGTCAAAGGATTTTTTTTTTTAACTTTAAAATTATTTGCAAAGTTATACTGTAGAATGGGAATTCAACTTTGTAGGCAAAAGTCTAGGCTGCCATTCTTTAAACTTGGTTCCTGAAACTGAAGATCTTCCAAGATATTATGATTCTCTATTGCACTATAGACCTATTGCACTTTTTACTCCACTACCGTCATTTGATAACTTTAGTTACTTTGCAGATTCAGATTAATAATACACAACATAATCAACAAACAAATTATGACTATATTATAATATACATTATTCTGAAATAGGCCATTTTGCATCCAACCATGTTTTACTTGTACTTTAAGTGGGCTTACATTTTGACGCCAATACTTTTAATACTTTACTAAAAATTTAAATGCATGACTTCTCTAGAATTATTCTGTGTAAAGTTACACAAACAGAAGTTCACATAGAACAATTGGCTTTTAATCATTATGTTTGTGACTAATAATTTAAGTGAACCAGAGAGGGAGCAGCAGACTGATGCCACTGCCCTGCCAGTTTTCTCCCCCTCTTCCAGTCTGTTTCTTCCCACAAGTCAGAGCAGCAGCAGGGCGGGGAAGGACGGTGACCTTATAGCCTCCAGCCTGGCACCAACACAGCCTTTAACCAGCCCAGCCTGGCAGGACAGACTCAAACATAGTAGCTAAAGTCGGACTGTTTCCCTTTAGCACAAGATTTTTGTTGTTGTTGTTGTTTTATGTCCAGAAGCCATGAGCAGGGACAAGCAAAGCAAGCAGGTGCCGGAGTCCACCAGACCTCTGTCCCCGTCCAAAGGCCAGAAACCCCCCAGGATGCCCAAGTGCTCCCGCTGTAGGAACCACGGCTATGTATCTCCTCTGAAGGGACACAAGCGCTTCTGCAACTGGAGGGACTGCCAGTGTCCCAAATGTAAACTGATAGCGGAGAGACAGAGAGTCATGGCGGCCCAGGTAACCGTTAGTTTACCGGTTAGCGGCTAGCTTAAGGTGGGCTGAAATTAATGCTTTTAAACATCAAGGTTTGGGGTGAAAATAAATTGTTTCTGTGGTGTGAAACAGGAAATACAACATCTACCTTTTTAGATAAATATTTATCTTATGTTTGTAAATGCTGTGGACAAGTTTACTTAAGTTGTTTTTGCTAATTTTTATTTGTGTAACAACACGCCAAAGCAAGCCACACTGCTAGCTGTTACAGAACTTCACTAACTTGTAAAATAGCCTATGTTTTTTTGAGTAGGCCTACTGTAAAGTGCTTCACTTTTTGCTTACAGCAGAGAGTTTATGAATAGAAATGAATGAACAGATGGACCCCAGTAGGCTATATACAGCAGCTACTTTTTCGTATTTTTTAGCATTTACTTTGTAACTTTGTAGTTAGCTTGAGGTAACATTTTCGAGTTTTTTTAAACCAGTAATTTCTGGGTATGTTCATGGATCGTTATGTTTTGACATTAGAGACTTTAAGCAGCGACGGTTGAGGGGGCGGCTAGGGCGTTCGAAAAAAAATGTCCACTTTGCGCACGCGCGACTTTTGTCTTGACACTTCCTGCCGTTGTAGCCCAAATGCCTACTACGGGAAAACGACTGGTTTGCCGTACCCAGCAGTACGTGAAAGTAGTAAAGTAGTAAGACGGCCGTTGTCAGAGTTACATTGTTGCTTAATGATATTCGATTTTCACTACTACGGGAACCGGGTAGAATGCTACGCGGACGCCGTAGTCTTCCATCTAAAGTCACCGCTTAAAGTCTCTTAATAAGTAACACTGAGAAGTAACTAACCTAGCCACTGCTGAAAAATGGTCTAGCTGCACACGAGCACAGTAATCTGCCAGATGCTTAAATTTCGTAAAAGATTCTAATTTTTGTTATTTTCCTGAGAAAATGCACTATGAATCTGGTGATCTCACATTGCTCGACAAAGCTTTGAGAAATAATTAGCGCGCGAGCGTGTGTGCGCGCGAGCGTGTATGTGCGCACACGCACACAGAGCCAGACGTTTAAATAATGTAATGCAATGTACCTTATTTTGCTGTTAAAATATTGTGCATATCTAGAAATGTTTATGCGACAGCCAGCTGGACGTGTGAAACTATGCCTTGGCAATTTGTGTGTTCTTGCCCCTGTCCGTATTAATTTATTCATCTCATAGTAGCCCATAACAACAGTAAATGCTCAAATTTAAGAAGCTGGAGTCAGTAAATTGAATGAAATAATTGATTAATAGTTTCAGCTCTAGACCTAACTTTAACTACATACAATAATAGTGCCTGCCTGGCAATAAGCCGCACATTGGTAGTGCAAGTAAAGAGGAGCTTGTATATTTATGTTTTGTATTGCTACAGCTGCAAGTAAGAGTTATGTAACTTATCTCACTCATAATATGTTTAATTTTCTTATCCGTAATGAGTTCATTTTCATTTGCAGTGTTGTATTGGTAGACACAGCAATAACATGGCATAATTTTTATTCATTTAATACATACACTGATTTGTTTTTGTAAATAAGAAAACAATAAACAACATAAAGATTTATAGCACATTAGTGGCTAAAGACAAGGACAAGACTAGACATTATTATTATTCATGAATTAATTAATTTTGAAGCTATATTATATTATCAAGTCTCTTCTGCTTGAATAGTTATTTACTTTCTTCCTCTTCAGGTCGCACTGAGAAGGCAGCAGGCTCAAGAGGAGGAGCTTGGGATTTGTAGTCCAGTGGCTCTCTCCAGCCCTGAGGTGATGGTGAAGAATGAAGCTGGAGCAGACTGCTTGTTCTCTGCGGAGGGACGATCCCCGACACCTACCAGTCCCTCCACTTCTTCTCTTGGTGTCACAGGTGAGATATTGCCAATCATTATTCACTTACTCTCCCCCCATGCCATCTCACCACCCTCCTGTGTCCCACTGTTAATGCAGCCCACAGCTGATCATCCAGCTGCACAGGTGAGTCCTTGTGTCCAAGCAACAGCTTTTTTGTTGAACAGACTCTTTCATTCTCTTTGAACAACCAAATCAACAGCTGGCTTAAGACATGCTTCCAAATATCCCTTATCTTTAAAATGTTGTTGCATGTTTTTTTTTCTGAGCAAAATATTCTCCAAAGTCTATAAAACTTATCAACAAACTTGTCCTGAGAGCAGTAAGATGAAAACTTTGGGAAGAAACTCAGAAGATTGTTTTTATCAGTTGGCTTTCTATAGATATTGGTGGAAATCTTATTATTTGATTTTTACACATTCAGATCTAGGATATTTTATCAACTGCATATTAAAATTGCGAAAAAAACCAACCCAAAAACAACATCAAAATAACTTAACAGGCAGCAAAGTCACATTCTGTTCTGATCAGTTAATCCACTGTTACTCAGTGTTGTAAAACAATACGTAAAAAAAACAACAATTATACATGAAGTCCACAGGACAAGAGTACTTTTATAGGCATTTAATCAATAAGAGACATTTTCATGGGAAAATAAGTGAAAAGTTGTCTTGGTGGATGAAAGGGCATCCTCAGTTTCTTTCTTGGTGGTGGTGTGGAGGCAGACACCGATACCGTGTTCCCTGTCAGCCTGATAGCAATTTTTAGGAGTTGGAATATGACTGGTCAAGGCTGCTCATGTCTTGCTCTGATTCTGCTTTGTGTTTCAATGTGAGTGAACTTTGGGTCTCTGGCTTGGCAACAGAGAGGAAAGACTGAAGTGGAAAAAGGAGTTGAGCACTCTGTGACTCACCGATGACAAGAATTAGAACAGGGACAACGAATGCCATTATCTTTGGCTTCAGTGGTGCACAGTGTCTTCATTGTTTAAGACAGCAAACTCAGGGTCTGCCTGAGAAGAATGTGGCCTTGATGATAAGGAAAGAACAACCGATAATGAGTAATGATGATTTGATGGTCATATTTGTCCTGACAGGGCAACTCACATTTCTGTATTGTGATGGAGTGTTGTGTTAGGTCTGCTAATTTGACATGAAAAACATATGTTACCTGCAGATGGTGCTATTGATAGCAATTTGAGCTAGTGGTGGAATGACTGAAAAAATCTTGCAAAGTTCAAGTGACATGACTTCTTTTCCTATTAAATGCTTGATCAAAAGATCTACTGCAAGCATAGATCTCTATAACTTGAATACATATAATTAATTTCATTACTCATTCACAGGGTTTCAGTATCAGCAAAGACTCAGTATGGAAAATTAAACCCTAAAAGTCAGCTTGAGCTCTGCTTTTGGGTGCATATTTTATGAAAACATTTACAAATGGAGTTATTTATCCAAATTAATCCTGGTAAAAAAAAATACTAAAACTAGTACATAAATGCCATCCTCAGATCTGTATTTCAGATATTGTAATGACCTGACAATACTGGAATACAGCCACAAACATCATACTTTACTTTGTATGTGTTTGTGCAGGGAGTCGCTCTGCTTCATCCTCCAGCCCGTTGGCCGGTGCCCGGGCTCATACTGAGGGATCGTCGGACCTGCTGCTGGAAACCTCCTATTACAACTTCTATCAGCCATCATGCTACCCCACCTACTATGGCAACCTCTACAACTACCAGCAATACCAGGTGACTAACAAAAAAACACTCTTCTGTTTATATGCAACAGTCAAACTTAATCTTAATCTAAGGGCTTATAGTACCCATTTTATCACCAACAACCCCTCTTTTCTTAACAGTAGATTAATGTTTGCCTAAAATACGTTGCTGAAGTTGTCGATGTTGGTTATGAGACATTATGAGACAATAAATCTCTTCTGAAACCTGTACTGCAATTAAAAGAAAAAAATATTGACAAAACATTATTGAGCATTAACCTGAAAACTTATAGAAACTTAAATTATATATAGAAAGCAAATACTGCTTTTCTGAAACTTTTCCATCCTGTTTTTCCATAGCTGTGGTCAGTAAGGAAACTCCAATGATCATGAATAAGTAAAATTTGATTGGTAGATAAAAGGCAGATATCAACCCAGTTTGAACTCAAGCCCAACTACCTATAACAGCCAGCAATGGGACATGCTAACTTTGTAAAAAAAAGTTTTAGTTAATCTAAAATACGCATTGTAATATGAAGTAAGACCCTTTTGGTAACATCTGTTTAGCATCATCTTCCTTGCCTCAGTGTACTGTATGCAGAATGATCATAGTGGTAAAACTGATGGAGCTTACACTAAAAGGTTTCAAACTCAGCCAGTCACAAGAGTCATGTACAAGAGTTTAAAGACAGACATAGAGCTGAAAGATTCACTTCTCTGTGATAGAAGAGAGGGATTGGACATACAGGAAGTGATGGACTGGTGTCATGTGTGTGTGTGTGTGTGTGTGTGGTAGAGGGGGAACTTCACATCTAAGCTGCTTTATGCCACAGAAACAGGAGATAAGCTGCTTAGCTATCACCTCAGCATGAACAAGGCTTACTTTCTATTACCTCGTCACATAACGGTAACAGTAATATGACACAGACATCAGTCAGCGTGCTCAATTTGTGCTCACCTGTATAAATGCACAGCTAGTAGGGATGAAAGTAGCATCAAATCTTGGTTTGAAAGTTGTCTGTCTCGAATGATCTTTACATATGAGAACAGATTAGTTTAAATGCCTTTGCTAAATTTTTATTTATATTTTCTTTATATTTTTGTTGAAAATAAAAAATCTTTTGGAGTATTCATCCACGTTTGTAAAGTTAGAGAAGCTGGCTTGTTACCTTTACATGTTATGAAATTGGATTGAACTGAACTGCCGACGTGTTCATGAGCAGGGTGCCAATCCCGATACATTACAGGATTGTTGTTGTACACGGTAGCTCCGCAGTGTGAATAAATGTATCAAACTGTTATCATGCTATATATCAAACTGTAGATATCAAACAGTATATCATTATAGTGATATAGTGTCATATATAGTTATATATATATGCCTTTTCTGATGGGTGCACAGGTGTGCGTAAAAATGACCAGGACACCTCAAACATCTACATACTTCTAGTGGTCTCAGCCCATACCATGTATGTAATTTCAATGTCAGTGGTTAGATTCCAGCTGGGTACTTATTTTGCATGTGACCCCATGTTTCCTGCCTGTCTGTTACTATGAAAGAAAAAAATGCCAAAAAAGAGGATTGCAAGTAGTGATTATATTAATTATTCTATTTTTTTTCATTTATTAATTGTTTACTCATCACAAGTTAGAAAAAATCCTTAATTTTAAAACAATTAATTAAACATTAAAATAGGGCCCTATTGTAAAATTGAACAAAAAAACCCAAAACACTCTTGATATAGAACAGAACAGTTGCAGAATACAACTGTAAAAAGAAAAAAGCAATGTGATGAAAAGCTTATACAACATTTTTGCACTGAAACCCAGAACAGAAGGTAGGTAGAACAAAAAAAAGGTAGGAAGCATCACTTTCATATGACAGTGATGCAACACAAAGCAGGTGCTCCTGATCCATGTGTTGGCAACCTTGTGGACGTTAGAAGTCAATTTTCTTTAAACCTGGTGGTGATTGATTTAAATTTTTATTTCTTCGTTTTCCTTAGAGATGGATGAGAGTGTCTGCTTTAATGTCGGCACTTACGCTATAATGTAGGACACATCGGGGAGACAGTACCCAACATCCCACCAACACACACACACACACACACACACACACACACACACACACACACACACACACACACACACACACACACAC
>JBBPCS010000386.1:13534946-13565601 GCA_037974645.1 Hollardia meadi
CACACACACACACACACACACACACACACACACACACACACACACACACACACACACACACACACAAACACAAACACACACTCTCAAACTGTCCACTGCCTTGAAACAAAATGCGATACTATTGACTTCTGTTTTATCTTATGCCGTTCCTTGTGCAGCAATATTTAATCATCAAAGGTAGTGAGTTATTTCATTTGGAAGTCCCCTGTGTCAGTATGTTTGTTTCTGTAAATGCAATATGTGCAGAGTAAATATGGATTATTTGTAAAGCTATTATATATCTAAAGAACTTGAAGAATAAGCAGAAAAATGTATATTTGTAATTACATTTGCTTAAATCTCTAAACAGTGTCGTCTTATTCTTCAGACACAATAATCCTGATAAGAGAAGAGTTGATAGAAATGCTAATAAGCTTATCTAGGTTGGTTTTAATTGTCACTGTGTCATCACAACTTTTTTATGCCTCTGCGCTGGTGATAGCGGTGGCCGTAGGCATTATGTTTTTGGGTTGTCCGTCTGTCTGTCCCATTCTTGTGAACATGATATCTCACAAATTTCTTCAAATTTGGCACATTTGCTTGGACTTAAGGATGAACTGATTAGATTTTAGTGGTCTGCGTTCAAAGGTCAAGGTCACTTTGATCTTATGTCCGTCCAATTCTTGTCAACATGATCTCTCAGGAATGCTTTGAGGGAATTTCTTCAAATGTGGCACAAATGTCCATTTGGACCCAAGGATGTGGTCACATATTGTGCTGATTGTTTAGATCACATTTATGTAATTCTATTCTGAAATTGGAAAACAGAATCAGCACTTGCTTAAAGCATTTATTTGTATATACATACAGTATATACACATACATACATACATACATACAGTATATATACACATACTAATATGTATATACTGTATATGTACTGTATATACATGGTTATACTCTGGATATATCATACTCACATCTGTACACATACATACATAAAGTGGATGTATTTTCCCCCGATATCTCTGTCTAAGACAAACTTGATTACTTATGGTGCCCCCCCCACCTGATCATGCTCTTGCAGTCACTTTCCTTGCATTGTTTTGTGCAGTGGTGGTGGCTCAGTGTGGATTGATAAATGATGTTGCCTTGGCAGCTCTCTGAAACAGCTGAACGACTTGGATAAACACACATGGCAGCTTTAGCACCCGCGGGAGGCGTCCTTCTTTCCATAGCAATATATTTCACTCTTCCTGTGTCCTTTACTTTGGCATTTTTCTTACTCTGTCGACTTACAATGAATCTGTTGTTTAAAATGTAATGATAGAAAAGTCTCGCAAATATTGATCGGCCGCCTCAGCTCATTATTGCATATCCATAACTTTTCGACGGTTCACGTCAAAAAGCCAAACGATAGACTGACAGGCCATTTTGTGAGTTGATGAGGCAAAGTAGCTGAAATGGAGATTTAGAATAGGGACGAGGACTGTGTCACGCCTCTCCAGCAGTCATCTTCACTGAGGACAGATTGGTTAACAATGCAGGAGCAAAGGTTTCTCTCTGCTTAATTAGCCTTTGACCCCAACACTGATGCCTTCTGTCAGTCTGCTTTGGCCCTTAAGCTCCATACCAAAGCAATAATGAACATTTAGGCTAAGTGTTTTCTGACCCCCCGTAATGGCTGCATAAGAGACTGCATCCTTTTGAACAGTTGTCTAAACAGCTCTTCATTTGGGAAATGGGAATGAGAAATATGTGGAATATTTAACTGCACATAATAATAAAATGATGAGTCCATATTTAGGATAATACAAAAGCTATTATTTGACTCTTTATATAGGTGTTTTATTAATGTGTTTGGTGTGGCTTGAAATTAGTTGCAGTACCAGGTTTACTGTAAGAGCTGTGGTCGCAGTTCACTGTAGGCACTTGCTTGGTATTTGCTTTACCGGCACCAACAATAAGAAAAGTTACTACAGGGTTTGGCATATTTCTCATAGAGTAACTGCAGGTCCCTTGTGTTACCTTCACACAGACCTGATGAAGATCCAAGTGTGATAAATCATTGTGTTGTCTTTATTACATTTTGGTGGCATGGTGTAAGTGTTACCTCTTTGTTCATGAGTAAGAGCGGGTCTCTTGGCCTGCCCTCACAAAGCAACTGAAAACACTAGTTTGGATGATCATTTTCTTAACGTGACAAAGATCAGATGTTGTTAAATTGTCAAACATGCAATTTTCAATCGTGTCTTCTTGAAATTATGTTTATATGCCAGTTTGAAAAGAAACACCAAAATTATGTGTTTAATTAAGCTAGCAGCATGGCTACAGGGATTGTATAGACATTCTTGGTACCCAGACGAATCCTGATGACTGTTTTGATCACCCGATTTTTTTCTAATGCCACCGTAAAGTTACAATTTTTTACTCATCCAGTGAACTCACTCAACATCTAAGTTCGTTGCAGACATTCATGATGCCCAGTGGATGAATCCTAATGATCAGCAGGTTGACACAAGACAGAACATTAGTCTTAAACAAAATTTTTGTAGCTTAAAATTGAACAAATCACAGGACTAAAACTAAGTACAGTAGAGTTACAGTTACAGTACATTGAGTTTCCTGCAAAATGTAGTGTATTTGGCAGAGCTATTTAGTAGTATATTAAGGTAATTTCTAAGAGACAGGTTGTAACTTCAGTGTGGTAGTTAAATGTTTTTAGTTCTGACAAGTAATGTAGCAGAAAGTATGCTTTGCATGAGATGTTGTAGTTCCTTTATTGACTATACTGTAACAGAAAAAAAAGTAATTTACCTTGGTACCTCATCTTTTTGGCTTTGCTGTGAGTTCATATTGTTATTAGACATCAATTAAATCACAAAAGACTTGCAGAAATAGGTGTCATTAAAAAAAAAAAAGAAAGTCAGATATGAACAGTTGCTTAAAACCGAGGGTGAAGGTCTGTGGTGCAAACATCAGCTGTGTGACATGAGCCTCCACTCTTCAGTGCTCAGCATTTAAAGCCTGCCTGCCTGTCTGCTCTTCGACTGAGTTTTGTGGACCATTAAGTCCTGCGGCTGGCCTGATGATGAGGAGCCAGACGCGTCCATCTCTACGAGGGTCATCCTCAGTTGGACACCGATGGGACCCTCTCAAACTGGCCAGGGACGTTTTTGTTTAGACACAGCTCGTATCATTTTAATGGGAGCCATTTAATCCCAGGTCAACCTTGTCATGTGACAGGCAAGTCTTCATTCTTAGAATTGAATTTTTGTTCCCTGGATGATGGCCTCCACTAAGTGCTCTTGTCCATGGACAGCACTGACAAATTCAGACAGTTGATGTTGTTGATTGTTGTTATTTGGAAACTTGCAGGTTGTGCAGGGAATATTGTCAACAAATTCTGTCTGCTGAAGAAGACTATGAGACATGGTTCAGAGCTCTGGAAAGCTATTAAATGGACCTTGAGTTAAGATAATGTCAAACTTTCACACTCGATGTCAAATTTTGTTTAAAAAAATTCCCATTTATGTGGTTCATCTCTGATAATAACTTTCAGCCAGCTGTATAGCAAGTGTGTCATCATAATGACTTTCTCATTAATGTCATTACCTCTGTGTCCTGTATAGTATCAGTATTAATCTGCTGCTATAGGAAAAGGGCCTTCACCAGACTGTTACCAAAAAGTTGGAAGGACACTCTAAAATATCATTGTATGCCGGTGCTAATGTAAGGATTTTTATTAACTGGAAAGGAAAGACCTTTCCCAAATCATGAAAAACCAACACGTTTTCATCCTAAGCTCGTCACATATCGATGTTTGGTCATGCGCCCTTCTCGTCATATCCAGACGTGCACGCTACCCTTTTTGTGTCGCCGGACGACACGCTAGGCCATCCCTGACGCACATGGTCTACGTTAATTTGGTAACTTTTAGGCACAAAACAACGGTGACGTTTGTTTAAGTTTAGGCACAAAACCCATGTGGTTAGGTTTAGGAAAAGATCGGTGAAGTTTGGTTAAGTTTAGGCACAAAACCTACATGCTTCAGGAAATGAATGGTGATGGTCTCACATGGAACGTGAACTCCAGTCTCCTGGGTGAAAGCTGTGTGTGTGACTGCTGGTCAGACAAAGACATTTTCATATACCGCAATCGGGAAATTGTGATATTTTATAGATTAAACAATAAATCATTTGAGGAATTCAGATTAATAAATAATAATTGTTGCCCTGAATGACTATAATAATAACACATCATGGCGACATATTCATTACTTTGCCATGTCAGTTACTAAATTTGTGAATGATTGTTATATATTGAAGTAGACTGAAAACCCATTAAAGTAATAAAATCCTGGGTTAGTGAATAAGAACATCTACTGCATTAATGGAAAATTATTATCAATGCAAAATTTCCTTTTAGTTAATTTTTATGTTATTTGGAAACTTGCAGTTGTTCCAGATGCTTCAGTAACTCACTCACATCACTACAGTTCAATACAGGATCGTGTTTTTGTGTGTGTGTGTGTGTGTGTGTGTGTGTGTGTTTACTTAAGTGTTATCTACCCCTATGACCCTTGTGTATGGTGGATGAGTGTAGAGTATGAAACCCACAGAGAGCTTATCCCTGCTGGATCAGACTGAATTACCATCTCCTCTCACATCTGGGCTTTTGTTCCCCTCTTTGGCACTAGCAGAAATGATTGAACCTTCATTCACTCCCTCCCTCCCTCTCTTAACAGGACAAGTGGGAGGTTAAAAAAGCTTCCTTTTGTTATTCCACACAAAGACTGTTTAATAGTTTGGAAATCTTATATAGAGTGCTGAGCGACTGGGAAAAGGGCAAAAGTTCATTCAGAAGAATAAACTCTTTTTCAACCAACAGGTAAAGGCTCTGACTTGTTACAAACAGTTTTTTTGTACACAGTCTGAACCTCAAATAGACTTTATCTTACATAAGAGCTTCACTGTTCGTGGTTTGCAAGGAGGTATGGAGCAAGTAAACTTATTGCCACTCACATCTGTAATGCGAGTGTATCATCACATCTGTATCATCATGTAACATCACATGTGCTATCACAGCTGATAACTTAACGATGTGATATTTAAAATTTGCGACTGGTTTTGGCAGTTGTTAGGTGTGAAAATACAAATAAAAGTAAAAAGCTATCATGACACGGTGGTTAAAGTTTTGTTGCCACAGAAATCCATCAGGACTTTGTAGAGACCAAAACAGAGCTAAAAGAGAGAAATATTTGACTGCATTCATTACGTGGCCACAGACAATGATAACGCTGCCCCCTAACTGCTGGAAGTGAAGATTAACAACTGTTTGCTAACCAGTTCACCATATCAAACAGTTCACCCAAAAATTAATCATCATCATTAGTCATTATCTATTCTGTTATCTGTTAATCAAATCAATAGAAAATGTAATTGACAGTGAAAATAATCTGTTAATTGTTTAATTAGTTGCCCTTGTGTCCTTAACAGGTGCTTGAAAGCTAATTGAGGACGAGGCTTTCTGGTGTTTCAGCAACATTAATCTGTATTAAACGGGAGAGCAGAGGACAGTTGGATGCAGCAGAGAACATGTGTACAGCAGTGTGTCGTGATTTAACATCACCAATGAAACTAACATGTCCGGCTTTCAGTCTTTAATTACATCATAGATTTCCTGCTGATGAACAGGCAGAGAATTAACAGTGAACGGACTAATTCACAGCTGCTCTCCCCCACCCACATGCTGTTATTGCTGTACAAGTAGACCGCTGAGGGATAAAATAAAAAAGAGCAGGGTGCACTTAGCTACACAAACATTAGTATTAACGATTGGGCTGCCAGTTTGGTATTGGTGACAAACTGCAGACGGGTAAAAAATTGTAGCCCGAAACCAATCAGGAAGTTAATGAGGAGAAAAATTACTCCTCTTTTCCCCTCCCACCACTGCTGAGAAAAGAGTGAGAGAGTGCAATGGTGTTGGGTGAGAAATGAGGGAGACCAATCAAGAATTCTGAGGATTCTGGGAAACGCTGAACATAAGCTATTGTTTATATTAATATTATCCTGATAAGATGGGTGTACAAAACAAGTTTAGCAGAGCCAGGATTTCTTTATGGGAGCTGGCTCGACAAACCCTAAAGCCCCAGTTAGAGATTAGTGTCATGAATGTGGTTATCAACTTTCTTTTTTGACCCAAGCTTTCTGCTTCAGACTCTGTGTGTTCCCATAAAAAGGGGCGTTTGGTGCTTCATTTGACTCTTCTTCTGCACAAAATGAACCGATCATGTGCCGCCTACTTCAGTCTAGAGGAACAGGTTGTTATAGTTAGGGCTAGGAAGAATATGAAAAAAAATATTGCGGCTAAAAGCAGCAGTGCTGAGGCAAGCAAAGCAAGAGAGAAATGCCGGCAGAAAGTTGCTGACCCTGTAATTTCGTAATGTATTTTACCGCTAAACGCACTCTTATGCCTTCGGTTTTGTTTCTAACGGGACAACTGCACATTGTAGAGCTCATAAACTTTAAACTTGATACAGCAGATTTAAACTTTGTATTTAGGTCTGACACTGTCCCATAATAAAGGATAGGCTACGTGGAAGTCAATTTGTGTCTTCCACGTTGCTTAGCTACGTGCTAGCTTAACTTAGCTTAACTAAACTTAGTGTTTAAGTTTAGTTTACTTTGCTCTGACCTGTCTCTCGTCTGTCATTGTGTGTGTATCTCTCTCACTTGAGTCGAGCCTTAAAGCTCAGCCTCGTTTGGTTATTTTAAGTTTATTATTATTGAACGTCTGTCCAAATTGCACATCCTTGGGTTCCCAGCAATACACACCTACCAAGCGTGAAGTAGATTGGATTAATGCTTTTCGATATATTCGGAGGACATATAGACAGACAGAAAGAAAGACAAAAAAGATTTCTTGCTTTGTAGTTATAGTCAGCTCTCCCTTTGAGAACCAGTATATGCTTATTATTGATAAGGGCTGCAACTAATCATTGTTTTCAAGATTGATTAATCTTTTTTTTTTCGTATTGATTGATCATTTGATCTATTAAATGTCAGAAAACAGTGAAAAAATATCCATCACGATTTCTCAACGCCCAGGGTGAAGTCTTGTCCAAACCCAAAGAGATTCAATGTGCAATGATTTAAAACAGAGAAAACGAGCAAACATTAAAATTTAAACCTTTAATTACTGTTGCTTAATACTTTCTGGGTACTGACAACAATTTGTGTGTAGCACAGTGTCAAAAGCCTGCATCAGTTGTCGTTATAGTTGTGATCATTTTTTTTTTTTACTTATTCCTGATTGTCATCAATTAAAAAGCACTGAAATGAATGAAGATACCACAGCAGAATAAACATAGCTGAGCACCAAAATTTGAGTTCCACTAATGATTATTTTTATTTACTATAAAATTTCAGAAATAGTGGAAAATAGAGCTGAAAGGGTTCATTGATTAGTGGACAATAATCAATGCATAGTGAATTAATTGCAATTATTTATTTATTTTATAATTGATCATAATTTTTCAAGCAAAAATGTCAAATAATTAATAGTAAGGGATTCTCAAATGTGCCTGTTTATCATATGTGATAGCACACTGAAAAACAATTGAACTGATTGTTTGACAAAACAAGTAATAAGGTGACATGATGTTACTTCAATCTTTAGGCAAACTGTTGTGGGTATTTTTCACTATTTTCTCTCATTATTTTTTGATTAATTGAGAAATCGATAACCTAATCTTTAACTGAAGTTGTTAACCTTGTTTATATTTTTGGCATTGTGCATGTTTTGGATTTGTGGATTTTGGACATCTGTTAATTAATATTTTTATACTCTACCTTTATTGATGTTTTATACTTGCACTCTTTCCTATTCGTAAACTGCACAGCAATTTCCCTTTGGATGACTAAAGTTGTATCTTATCTGATCTTAAATTGGGAATTTCTCTCACCAAATCTCATTTGAGAAGCTAACTGGTGAATGTTTTTCATTTTCACTCAATAGATTACTTAAAAAAACTATTAATCAAAATTATTGTCAATTTGTTTTGACTCAGGTGCCTAATTAATAGTTGTCTGAGCACAACACCAACACTGTCTATTGATCTCTGTCCAAGAATGAGAATATTCACAGATAAATACTATCAAGGTTATCAACAGACAGAGGCTAAACAATGAAAAAAAAATCTGCACAATGGTTAGTGAATGTTAGTACTATTTGATTGTACAAACACTGTGGATTGCTGTTAAACAGCCTAATGTCTACTGGCCTCACAGTGTTATTAATGTGTGCAGTAGCTGTAGACAAGTGTTAAAATGGGTGGATGCACATAGCTCTCAATGTTAACTGTAAAAAATCTAATGCTTTTGTTTTGTCTTCAGTGTCTTCCCTTTTTGCTGACTGATTCAATTTGCTATAAATCCTGAGCTTTGCTAAGAATCATTTTACTGTACAGTCATATTTAGATCAGGCGAATACAGCACTTAAGAAAGAGCACCATTTATTCTGCAGTGTTGATGATACGACTCGACTGTTTAGTCTGTCTCACTGTAGTATTTCTGTTCTCCTGTTTATTTATTCGCCTTACAACACGGAGACATTTTTTTATTTTATGTGTGCTGCTGTTCTGTCTGCCTACATGAGGCAATATGAATTTATCATATTAATGACTTTGAGGAGTATCCAAGAAAAAAGATTGGTAGCTCAATACCTGAAAGATTTGAGGTTTATTTTTCAAATACATAAATATACTTTACCATTGGTACAATACCATCCAACTTGGACAACAATTAATTTTTTTTTTAACCATAATAGTGTTCTAATTATTATTATTATTATTATTTTTACCATAATAGTCTGGCTAGGGAATAAATGCTTTTATTTTGATAGCACAATTTTTTCTTAGTTTGAAATGGACAAGCACAATATCAGCTCAGGTCAGTTCATAAGTTCAAGTTTTCAATATCATCCTTTAATTCCTATTCTGATGGATAAATGAACTGTATACTTGTTTAGTTTGTCTATGTAAATCTTTTTTGTTTCCTTTATCTGATGCGATTTGGGAATAAAGAGGTTTCATTGTCTTTCACGTGAATCTGACACAATTTGCTTCAAATGTAATAAGTTACATTTGCAGGTTGCCTCCGTAGTGAAGAGTAACAACACAATGTAGCACAGCAGCAGACAGCTGACGAACATCAAGCATGTTTGATTGTGTTGGATCACAGAAAGGTCCCAGATGAATGTAAGTTCTGCAGGTATTTGGTAATAAAACAAAAGTGTTGGTCAATTTCTAAGTTTGACCTGATGATGGCGCTAGACTACATGTCAGGGGAGCACCAAAGTGGTTTCAGTTTATCCAAATGGAATCATGGTCTGGTCTGTACCAATTGTTATGGCAATTCGTCAAATAGTTGAGACATTCCACTCAAAAGAACAACTGTGAACCTCATCGTGGCTCTAGAGGAAAAGTCAGGGAACTATGATAACCTGTACTCTCCTCAAAGCCATTCATGTTATTGTACTTAGATGTTCACATTGACAAAAGTAGCTGTGTGTAAAGAAAGGAAAAACTGAAAGAGAAGCTTAATCCCTGCCTACTGTCACACCTTCACACATTTGTCCTGCCATTGGGTAAAGTACATGTAGCTGTTGGTAAGTAAACAAATGTACCTCCACTGATCAGAACTCTCTGTCTGTCTCATCTCTGCAGCATTCTCACCTGGCAGCATCACCACTGGTCACGAGTCCACCATGACCTGCAGGTCCATCAGCTCCCTGGTTAACTGTGACATGCATCCAGAATGTGAGGCCAGCAGCGAAATGCCAAACTTCACCGTCAACTCCATCATCGATGGTGACGCCACCAAGTAAAAGAAGTTAAGGACAAAATTATAAGACAAAAGCATTATGAGATCAGTTGAGCAAAAACTCGATGTTCTTGCAAAACAATTTCACAGTTCACTGTTGCTGCAGGTTTCTTTGCTTCTGTCCATGCTAACATATATTCCATACTTTAGTTAAGAATACAAGTCGTTTCCTTATGTTTAGTTCATTTTTAGCTTAACGGCTGTTAAATATTCTGTTGAAGGCAGTTCACCAGCATAGAAAGTGCTTGGAAAGAAAAGAAAATGTACAAGCTCACAAATACCAACATGCAAATAACTAAGAAACACATTTGTAATGACAATACTAAAGATGACTAAACATACTAAATATAAGTCACTTGATAATCAGTAATCAAGATTGGACCAAATTATTCAAACTAGAAGGTAACTTGTGTATTTGTAAAGTTGTACACATGTTTTTCCTCTTCAGAGCGCAACTGTTTTAATGCATAGTGTTTTTTTATTATCCAAAACACAGAATAATGACATTAAAATCCTTTTAGCTTACATTAAAATTGACCAGTGGAGTTTTCACACAGTATCAGTCATGAAGTGTTTCTGTTAACAGTGAATGGGCAGTGATTTTGACAATCAGAATACATATATTTGTTGAGCAAAAGAAATTAAATCACTGTTACTGTACATCTCATGCACTTATTTAGCAAATGTTTTTAGAAAATTTTTTTCCCCTGAATACATTCAGGTACATGCCTTGGTTTCTTCCTAATCAGTAGGTTGACATGCACTACTTTGTGTTGTATTCATATTAGCTTTTATTATTGGTTGTCAGCTTTTAAAATCTGTTTTTGGTCCAGTGAACTAATTGACAAAGATGATCCCAACCGTACATAGCAAACATTGATTTAGTGATTTGCAAGTCAAAAGATGTAAAGGTTAAATTGGAAAATACACGTTGTTCTCTTTTATTCGATGTTAAAAGGTATGTTAGCACTGACACACCCTGTAGTACACTTCTACATCACTGCAGTAAGGTCAGAAGTTAATCACAAGGTCAATAAAATAGACTTTCAGGAGATGTTCGTTTTAATACTATGTATCATAGACTGTATAATGAATAGTGGATAGAGCCTCTGTGACATCACCTATAAGTTTGTGGACTGCTGCTTTGAAACCTCAAGTTTAGCATTATGGCTGTTGCCATCTTGTTTTATTTTGGAGCCAGAATTGACTATATTTGGACAACAGGGTGGAGCAGCTTCACCTCTACCCTGATTTGATCTGACTGACAACCTGAGGACACATGTGGTAACGTCAGTTAGGTAGCCATGGCCTCAAGCATACCCCGCTTTATTGTCTATTTTACTCTAAATGGGACCATAATTTACAAAATGGACATTGTGCTTTATTGAAACAAGTGACTGAGACCATAAAGAAACTTTTTACTGAGATAATGAATCAAGTGAGAAGTAGAGTCATTTTCTCATAAGTTTATTGTACATACGGATTAAACTTCTTTTTGCAACCAGTGGAGTCCCCCCCCTGCTGGCCATTAGAAAGAATGCACGTTTAAGGCACTAAGCATTGGCTTCACTTTTCAGATCCAGAAGCTTTGTCCAATATTTATACAGTCTTTGGTCAGTACCTGCTTCTCTTGTGTTTAAGATGCTGTTTCGCCCAACAGATACTGGATTTATGAGCCCTATATATCAGAGTTTAAGACTCTGATATGTCTGATATTGTATCAGACATTACATAACTCTAATGGTGACACTGGTCCTAAATGGCCTCAAGCATCTATTTAGCATTTCTGCACAGCGATTTCCATTACAAACTTTTAAACCAAATTTGACCAAGATTTATACCTAGACATCTTTTGACCTGCACCTCTGGAATGCAATATTTTTCAACAGTCAGGTACTTACGGGAAAGTCAATGAAATTGGTGAATTGCTGAAAGTGCATGAATTTCTTTCTTTCGGTATAAATGAACGTGTCACTGAATTAAAGTCAGAGACACTGAGGGTCTCCTCCTGCAGCACAATATGCAACTCAAGGGTTAGCGGGCAGAAAAAGGCAAACAGGCAGGTCAGACATGAATCATATTTGCCTCTGTTGTGTTGGTGCGTGATGAGCACCACCTGTTTATTTATGGCACTGATTCAGCAGCATCATTTATACCAGAGAATTTGCATGTCTATTGTATATTTAACCCCTTCAGGCCAGGACTTTTGCTATGCACACGGGTTACTGTTCACAACGGTTTACACACTTCGGTACAGCCTTGTAGATACAGCAGAGACTGAGGGCGTAAATTTGTAGCAGTAATGAGTAGAGCTGAAACAATTAGTTCATTAGCTGATCCAGAAAATGAATCAGCAGTCATTTTGATCAGTTAGTTATAATTTAAGGTATTTTTCAAGCAAAAATGACAAACACTTTATGTTGCGATTTACTGTTTTTTCTTATCCTGAATTGTAGTAAATTGAATGTCTTTGGGTTTTTGGACTGTTGGGATGTCACAGTGGGATCTGGAAAACTGCAATAGCCATTTAAAATAGTTTCTGATGCTTTATTGACCAAAACATCTTTTTTACTTCATGAACTGATGAAAGTAGTCCTGTGTTGCCCACTTGGTTTTGTATTGTTCAAGTGTTAAAAAAACCCCCAACTCAGATGAGATTTTGCCAACTTTTTTGCCTTCGTGAAGCTGACTTGTACACAACTGTACTGTATACTGTTAATGTGTTTTGTGGAGATTCACTTCCAACTGCATGCTTTGAAAGTGTTTATTTGTGTTTGTGTTTGAATAAGACAGCAACAAAAGTAATTTGGAGTCTTGGAGTTTATGTCGCTACAAGTTTTAGGGAAATAAAAATGCTCTACGTGATGGAGTGTAATGTGATGGTGTGCAGGAAACAGCAATATAAAACAGACAAAGAAAATTACTTGTATTTTGTTTCTGCTGCGCTGTGGGAACATTCATTGGATTCTGCCCCATCTGTTGTAATCAATAACGTGACCACCTTGTTTTTTTATGAAACGCACTTACTCTTAATTTCATCCACCAGTGGTTTTAGAGAGAAGAATGTGGAGTTACCTATAAGACTTTGACATTATAAATCACCTCTTGAGACCAGATTGTACAGCAGTATCGATTGATCCTGATATATCACAGAAATTTACTGTCACTTCTGTTTTCAATTAAAGATACAATCAGTCAGATAATGACTTAATTGGATTTTACAGAAGATTGAGTTTTATTACCCCGTGCTTTACGAGTTTAGTTAAGGAAGGCCATTTTATCATGGTTGTCAGGGGCAAGCGGCTGCTGCTGCCTTGTCCTTCTGTAGCTGCTGCTGCCCTGTGTACAGCGCAGGGGAGAAAGTGTCACAGGATTGGTTTTCCTTGAGCTGCCTCTGCCTTCATGAATCACGCCCTCCCATAATAGATAAAACCTGCTCTGATCCCACCGTGACACCTCCTGGTGGGGTGACAGACAGGAAGTGTGGAAGAGGTCGCTGTAGGCTCAGAGGGAAACTTGGGTCAGTGTTGGTGTTGCAGAGCCGAAAGTGTCTTCTTTAGATTGGAGTTTTAGCTCCGGCACACCTGCTCAGCTGCCAGAGACAATCTGATTGGTTGTGTTATAGAGTAAGTCAATGTGTAGAGCCAAGGAACCACATGTTTTAGGAGTGAAGTCATCTAAAATACAATGATAAACAAGAAACTTCTGAGAGTTGAAAAGAAAATCACAATGAGCATGTCATCCATAATACCAGAAAAAAATTTATGCCTGTAGGTAGGGCTACATACAGTATTTTTAATAAGACAACACAACACAAATTGGGGAGACATTTGTATTTTAAACATGCCATTTGCAGCTCAAACAATCTAGTTTTACCATGTTTTGCTTTTTCGCTGATGGAACCTGCAGCATAATAAGCAGCCTACATATTTGCATTTTCTCAATTTTGTCCACTTCAGGTTCTATTAAGCTGAAGAAATTTTGGAAGTCCTCATTTTCTTTAGTAAAGAGTTTTTGGTTTGCAGCAAGAAACAATAACGATATTAAATATTATCACGATATCTGAAAAAAATACAAAAAAAAAAAGATGATGCTTTCATTCATATTCATCTTTAACTTCGTTTATATTATGCTTTGTCTCTTTTTTGGCAAATGACACTCAAGAGAGAGAGTCTGTAACCTTACCTCTGCAACAAAAAAACTAGAACAATTACACCTAATGAATAGTGAAAAGGTGAAAACCAGATGAACTGGTAAACAAAAGATCCACAAGGTCTGACATCTTCGCTGGACTATTTAGACAATATCATCAAATGTGTGTTATTAACACAAGATCAATATTTCACTTTTCACTAATATGGTTATCGTCAATATCAGCATATCACAACACGCCATATTGAAATCAATCAGAGTATTTTTTTGTGAAAATATACAAAAAATATACTTAAAGATGAACCTTAGGTTAATTTTTAGTACACCCTGTTTAAACTTTTGAAGGTCGGCGATGATAGTAAGCAAACCTATTTAAACTATATACTAATACTATTGCAAAGTATACAGTATGTGACCTATTAATGTTGACAGAAATCTTCTTTGGCACGTAAGATGCAGTTAATTAATTGATTTAACTAATAAGAAATATTATAAATTATATTTGCCAAGGATGTATTACTTTATGTATTTGTTTAAAATATTTGCATGAAGTCCAATCTGCACTACTTTTGTCAACCAAGTATTTTTGAAAGATAAACTGTTTCCCAAACAGTATGACATCACGTACTGTACATCTGTCTACTTACGTATTCAAGATCTATGCCCCAAAACAAAATGTTGTAGTTCTAATCAGCATTATTTCCTTCACATTTCCCTCAACATTTGGACATTTGGACATTTTTGGTGACTGTTTGAAGAATATAATCGTCTGGTAATTCATATCCTTTACTGAAGTAAAACTATAACCACAGGACAAGGTGGAGCTGATTATAACTATTTTAAATGATCATACAAAACACGATTAATTTGTGAGTCCTAAAAGTATTTTTCACAAAGTAAGCGTAAAGTCGAGCTGGATTATTTCAACTTTCCAACAGAGAGCAAGTTGTTTCTAGAACTTGTTTAACCAGTTCATCCAGAAAATTCATAACACTAGTTTACTCCTACATTTAGTACTCATGGTTTTGTATCAATTTCCATGTAAAAGATTTTTTGCAAAAGCCTAAAAACACAGACTTTCCCTGGTGGTTGCTGACTGATGTTCAGTGTTTTCTAAAAACGTCTCACTGATTCAGATGTCCGCCTAATTCCTCTGTAGGAGCTCAGTGTCCCGCCTCCCCAGGGAGACTTAAATCAGCGTTTCTGTGACAGGACTTCTGAGTGGCAGTAACGCCCCCAATCAGCACCTAATAATAACCCCACTCAACAGAGGTCAGCCACTCCTCCAGCTCTGAAGGGGCCCCGCTGGAGGAGTTTCCTCTGCTTATATAAACATGAGACCCATGGAACGAGTGAGTGAAACGTAAAGAGATTGAATTGATTATTTTGCCAGTTTTAACACAGCATAAGTTGACTTGAGCTGCCATTAAAGATTATGTAAATCCTTAAAATCAGACAAAAAAATCTCGTGAAATCTAGCAAAAACACAGGCAAAACCTTTTATACTAACCCTCCCTGCCAGTATCAGGATTCATGAATGATGCAAAATAACTACAAAAACAAATGAGAAGTCAATCATGCTATATCCTAACAAGCTCTTTTAATTATTAACTATATGTATATATATGTCATTTTCTTCTAATTATGAGTGGTGTGAGTTCAAAATGTGCTGTAGTGCTGTATTTTATCAAAATGAACCAACAGCTGGCCAAAAAGCTCACAAAAGTTAATACAGAATAAGTGGAATTCATGATAAAACAAAATGCATGTGAACAGAGTCTACAGTTGCAGCAGTACTAAAGAGCTGCGCTTTCAGCTGAACACTAACATCATCCTGAAAACAAGTAAATAGTAGTATAAGTATACAAGCATGAGTAACAAGTGGATAAGAAGTTGGATACATGATGAAACACATCATTCCAGCGAGAATTAAATAAGAGTCTACAGCCACTGGCAGCTCTCTGAAGCTGTTTGCGTACAACAGAGGCTTAAGCTAAATGCTAACATCAGCATGCTAACATGTTTATGTTTATCTGGTTTTATGTTTACCATGTTCAGCATCTTGGTCTGGTGTGTAAGTATGCTAACAATTGTTAATTAGCACTAAACCGCCGTGTTTCTAAGAATTCAGTTGGTTGCACTCTGCGACCACAACGCTAGTTGCCACTGAATCCTATACAGACTGGACCTTTAAGGGGTGACCAAAGTTATTATAATTTATCCTGAGGGGGACGTGAATGTCTGAACCAAATGTTCCAATTCATCCGTTAGGTATTGAGATATTCCATTAAAAAGAATAAAAACGGGTAGTCAGTGGAACATCAATGTCAGTCGGATTCATCACCTGGGGACCATGACATTTTGTATAGTTACATAGCCATCCTTCCAAGTTGTTGTTACATTTCAGTCGGAACTAACGTAGTGTTGGTAAAACAGTGAACAGTGATGGACGGACCATAAAGCCATGCAATGCCATGCCATGCCTGAAAATGTACATAAAAATGGAGATGTACTGTCTTTAATTATTCAACCATGACCATGAGGGTCCCTCACCCCAGGGAACCACCTACATATGATGTCCTTTACAGTTCGGACTTTAGGATTTAAATCACCAAATCAATGGTGAAAATAATCTAAAAATATGATTGTCAGCTTGTTGTATATTGAGCAAGCAGGCAGGAAGGTGCAGCCTGAGGGAACAAGGAAAAAAAGAGTGAGCGCAAGCATAAAACACGGAAACAGCAGATTCTCAAAAATGACTTTACGTGGCCTATGAACGTGAGTCTACCACAGCAGTTCTTATGAATTCTTCTGCATATCTTTGACCTCATGATGTTTCCTATCAAGTTCAAGGAAAAGTTTTTAGAAAAAGACACAGGACCTGATTTTTTTGACCATTCAATCACAGCCAGAGAGACCAACGGGCAGAAGAGGAAAACACAGAGAAACAATATACTGGGACAACAAATCCTATATTTACACCTATAATGTAGGACAGTGGTTCACAGTCTGGGGATTGAGACCCAGATGGGGAATCTTATCGATAAATAAGAAAAATATTCTATACAACTTGGGCCTATACTTTTCAAAATTTTTAAGCTATGTTAGCAGCATGGCAAGGGTAATGTTGGTTTGTTGGCCGCTACTTAGACTAAAGTGTCTGAACAACTGGATGGATTGAGATGAAATTTTTGAAATTTTGTGCAGATATTCATGGTCCCCAGTTAATGGTAGATACATGTGTTTTGAGTAAACTGTGAACTTGTCCCATTAGCAACCAGGATAGGGTTAAACCTGCTGTGCAGAACATCCATTACACTCAAACCCTTGCCATACAAGTTCACATGATGCTGATTAAGCCTATAAATCTCTCTGTATTTTGCAGTATACCATATTTTTAAAATCTTTAGTCTGTGGCAACTTTCCCGCACCTGTAGCGATGCATTTTACGTCAACCAGGAAAGACTGGTTTGCCAGGAGTAGCTGTGGTGTTGGAGGGGCTACAGCAAATAGGAATATGGTGGAGCATGTGGACAGTGTTTGTGTAATTACTCCCACTGCCAGAAGAGGGAGACAAAAGTTCCACACTGCAGGTTTAAGCTAACGAGCTAACAAGTTTGTTAACTGAGGGATAGCAAATGTATTAACTTAGCAAGATTTATTTTTCCTCTTCAGTAACTTTGATTAAATAAAACGGTCTGTAATGGTGAGCAAAATGTCAGGGGGAGGGTAAAAAGAACTGGAGCTATTGTGACTGAACTAACGATTAGCTTGCCAACAAGCGGCAACAGGTCACCCTTAGCCCTGTAACTGTCTTATATAATTATACTTAGTCTGTGTAGCCCATTCCTGCATTTTTTTTAATGCTTTTGTTTTTTTATTTATTCGGATATCATATTTCTGTTTTTTATTTTTTTTTTATTTTATTTTATTCATTCCCTTTAAAGTCGAAGTCGTGATAATTGTTTACTGGCCTTCTAACATACAATATCACTATGGGCCTGTCTATTAAAATCATAAATTAAAATCTATTTTATGACTTGTATTAAATGCACATTGGACCTCGGCAGAAAATGTTTACATGACAGCCTTTCTTCATCTTCATACTTGCATCAAAATGAAATCAAAAAATAAATCAGGCCTTATGCTGATAAGCCTGCAGTATAAACTTTTATTCCGGATTGTCTTTTCCTCTTTATCAACGCACAACATGAATAAATTTATTGTGCATTGTGATGTAGGCGTTCACTCGCCACCTCCTACTCCCACAAATCTACTCGGCCGGCACAAACTGCAAAGCCACTCTAGTCACCTTGAAATTTCCTCTGCTATTTTCCAATTAAAAGCTTAATAGCCCTGGAGACGGGCTTCATGTGGGGAAGTTTACCGTGCTCTTATTCTCTGTGAGCCGCGCAGGCTCGGATCCCATTATTTGCTTGAATAAACCTTTTTTACGGTCAGAAATGGGCCCCGGCTCTGTCCGGTGTTATGTTTCAATGCCCTCTATTAGTCCAGCAGAAGGGACATATCAGCAACCTCGACAGAGTTCCCAAAGGGCTTTTATATTAGAGACCTAATCATCTAAGTTATGTATGTACGATTGTATAAAAGGTGTGAGAAGCTGCCAGCAGTTTGTCTGAATTAAGTCTTATGCTATAGCCTGTGGGCCTGCAGGCAACAGAGAGGGTAAATATAGACAGATGTCCTGACTCTTAAAGTGAAGCTTTACGTGATCATTGACTGCATAATGCTCCTGTTATTTCCTCACAATGAACCTTTTTGGGGATATATATCTAGAGATCACAATCAGATATTTTTGATATTCAGCCTCAGCTGAGTGAAACAGCTTGGACTTACTTATGGTGCTGTTTTGAGTTTTTTCCCCTAAAATCAGAATTTTGTGTCATTTTTTTTTTTTTTAAATCTACAAAACTCGGACATTTGGTCTTTTAATCAATGTATATACTCATATGTCTAAATTTATGAATGTTTGATTGGTTATTTGTTTCATGCAGGGTTGTTTTATTCCTGCATGACTCATTTGACAGCCAAATCTTGATAGATTACACCTTTTATGGTGCTATTATCAATTTCAATTTGATCTCTTTCCGTGTTGACTTGTTAAAATAAGAAACCTGGTTACACATGTTTAAATAGCAAGGACTTCTGCATGCAGTCTATAAAATGTCTCAATTTTGACAGCTTGATGTAATATTTTTGACATTCAGTTCACATTTAGTTTGGACTTAAACTACAGGTTTACACGTCTTTTAAACATTTTTTTTTTTAGATATGTATGATGCTGTTTCCAAATTTAATTTTGGCTTTTGTTGCATGTTAATTCTTATTTGGAAAAATATGAGAATGGGTGCCAATTTAGTATTTTCACCTCCTCTGTATTTTTAACGGATGCTTGTTTCATGCTGGGACTCTTTTTTTTTTCTTCCTTCATACAGTCTATAAAATGTTTCATTAAGGCACATGTTGACAGCTTGTGTGGCAAATGTTTTATATGGAGCATCAGAGAGTAAACCAGTTGAGTTTGGACTTTAACGTATAGGCTAACACATATCTTTTTATGTTTTTATGATGCAATTCTCTCATTAAATTTCTTTTTTTTTCATGTTCAATTGTTATAGGCTATATATGCTAAAATGCGCTGACTCCTGCATTTATATTTTGTCGTTTGACCTTAAATGTTTTAAGGGTTGTTTGTCCTTTTCTGGGACCATTTCTGGTCCCATCCAGCTAAATGTTGCAGCTTCCCATCGATAAAGGTTTGAAGCATCTTAACATTTCCTGTCAGATGGAGAGCCTTTTTGTTTCAACTGAAAACCAGAATGTTTCTAGTCTTCTTGAATCTTGTCAGAAGTGATGTCCTCATTTTGAAAGTTAGTCCCCTTTTTAAAAGAAACTCTTACGTGTGAACCTAACAGGGAAAAGTGGGGTAATCTGATCCCCACAGTTTTTTTTTCTCGCCCACTTCAGCCTCACATGGATATTTTTTGCAGTGTGCAGGCGCCTTGACGCAAGTGACATCGTTTGGTTACTCGTCTCCATAAGTGCGTGTCAGCCTGATGCATATCTGTGCTGTCATCCGGGCGAAAGGTGGATCCTCCACTACAAGCCAACACCTCTTATCCTCGTCCTGTCAAGCGTGTGGCAGTGCAGCTCCATCCAGCTCCCGGACCACAACACTCCCGCCCTGTCTCGCCTCTGATGCACTTGTGCGTCCTGGAAAACACGCTGCGTCTGACAGGATGAATGGTTACGGGTCCCCGTACCTTTACATGGGGGCTCCGGTGTCTCAGCCCCGAGCCCCGCTCCAAAGGACCCCCAAGTGTGCGCGGTGCCGGAACCACGGGGTGCTGTCGTGGCTCAAAGGTCACAAGCGCTACTGCCGCTTCAAGGACTGCACCTGTGAGAAATGCATCCTCATCATCGAGCGGCAGCGCGTCATGGCGGCGCAGGTGGCGCTCCGCAGGCAGCAGGCCAACGAGAGTCTGGAGAGCCTCATCCCGGAGTCACTCAGAGTGCTGCCAGGCATCGGCATAACCGCAGGCGGCGAGGGGAACCAGGGAGCCCCGCCGAGGACAGAGGAGCTGGAGCTGAGGTGGAGCAGCACAGAGCCGGTGCAGGCCGCGGCACAAACATGCACAGGTAGGAGAACAATGACGAGAAGAGCTGCAGCATGAAGTTTGACTCTAAATGTTTACATTTCTGATCATTACTTTAACTGGATGGAATGAAAATATTGGAAAATTACTAAATCGTCCGAATTATGGAGTGATGTTTTTTTTAATTTAAAAAAAAAAAAATTTTCAGGAAATAGAAATAATGACAAAAATGATAAAATTTCTATTACTACCATTACACTATAATTAAGGCCTACGCCACCAATACCCATATATAATACCATAACATCTTTATCTATTTTGGGAAGTGTTTAAAGTTTTCACACGAACTTGAAAATGTCAAAAACTATTTTTTTAAATTTTTTTTTAAAGGGGCAAGTTAGAAATGTTTTTAATAATCATGTGACCTATTTAAAGCACAAACTGTTCCAATTAAGATGCCGTCATGTTATTTATGAATGACAGTCTATTTGCTTATATGAAAAGATTCATTCAGACCATTTTAATTATTTTTATTTAAAACATTAAGAAGAGAAAGACAGGCCTATACGACATTGTTGATTCCACACACAGGAGGTAAAGAGGCAAGAAGACTAAAAGGAAGAAAAATAGAAATCGTGTTAACTTGTTGTCTATAAAACACAGGACATGTGAGGCTATTGTAAAATGAATATCTCAAGTGTTTTACTAAAGGTAAAATAAAAATATTGTTTTTTCGTAACATTTTTAGCCTACAAAATATTTTGGGACAAAATCTTTACTTATGCTGTTGAGTTATAATAGTGAGAACATCTATTCGTGTTGGGAATATTTCTATAATCTTTTTGCCTAAGTGCAATATTGTAATAATGTAGTATTTGTGTTTGTTCATTTCTTTATTAAAGGCTACATTTTTCTTTATTTTACTTTCATCTTAGACTCAATAAAACAAAATCCCGGATTATTTTTTTTTTCCCTTCAGTTTGTTGTTGAATAAATTTGTTTTTGTTGTAGGCTATAGGCCCTATTTAATGCTCAATATTCCGCCTGATAATAACTGAATTATTGAATATTTCTCTGTGCAGATGTTTGGCTGTTTCTATCGTTACCTGACTCCTCTTATTCGTTTGTGAGACTAAAACATTTGGACACCGATCGGCTCAACCTTGCGCCTGACAAACCGAGCTGAGTGGTTAAACGATGACAGTAATCAGCGGCGGACAGGCCCCAGTCCAATGTAATCGCCATTTTTCTTGCAGGAGGTCAACTTCGGTTGCAGCAACAAGCGGTCTGTTTACAAAATGTGCTCGAAAGGCATCGACGGTAGATTCCTCACTGACACACCGTCAGCACTTAGGAGCTCTGGAGAAGAGAAAATAAAGTAAATAGCCTAAACATAAATCGTTGTGTTGGAGACAACATAAGCAGTTCATTGTATTTTAAGTTTCTTCTTGAGGAGATCTTGCGGATTGGCACTACTTTAATTGGACAGGGAGTTTGCATCAAGACGCACAAAAAAAGAAATGTCTCTGAAGTCTCTGTAAGCTGATTTTTTGTTTTTACTCTTTGTGTTTCCTGCCCAAACGTGTCTCCTGACTGTTTGTTCCCTCGTCTTCCAGAAACCACAGAGGATTGTCCTGAGGAAGTGTCAGGGGGTGAAAACGGGGGGAGCTCCAGTGAGAAGGAGCAGGACCCGGTCAGTTCCCCTGAAGGCTCCAAACCAAACTCCTGCTACACCCCGGAGCCTCCAGAAACCCCCTCCCACCCGGAGGACAGTCGCTACAGCCTCCCCAAGCCCGGCAGCAGTGAGAAGGAAGCCAAACCCGAGAGTCCTCAGAAGTATCCCGTCAGCCCCGCAGAGCAGAGCGTGCTCATCGAAGGCCTCGGCGGCTCCATCAACCTGCCCTTCAGCCTCCGAGCCAACCGGCCGCCGCTGGAGGTCCTCAAGAAGATCTTCCCCGCTCACAAGCCTCCTGTCCTTGAGCTCATCCTCAGAGGCTGCGGGGGGGATCTGGTGGGGGCCATCGAGGTGCTGCTGTCAAGCCGGAGTCCTGATGGGAGCGCGCACCCGCACGCCGACCCGCACCCGGACGCCCTGGTGCTGCCTTCAAACGGACACCTGTTCGAGCACACGCTGGGCTCCTACCACCCGGTGTCCTCCTCCGCCAAGTGGTCGGTGGGCTCCGCTTTCCGGGTCCCCGAGTCCCTCCGGTTCACATCCGACACCGCTTCGGGCGTGGTGTCCACCAGCCCGCTGGGTGTCCCCCTGCAGCACCCGTCCTTCCCGCAGTCCACGCGCTACCCGCTCATGCTGCGCAACTCTCTGACGCGCAGCCAGGCCAGCCCCTTCGTGCACAACGACGTGACTCTGTGGAATACCATGGCTCTGCAGCAGCAGTACCAGCTCCGCTCGGCGGCCCAGTACGTGTCGCCTTTCTCCCCCGCAGGCCCCGCTGGCTCCGGCGGCTCCATGTTCCGCAGCTCCCCCATCCTCCCCTCCAGACCTTCCGAGGAGCAGCGCATCAGCATGCAAGAAGACAGCTGCACGCTTGGACCCAAACCGGGCCTCTACTCCCCTGATGAGGAGTACGAAGAACGCTCCGATTCCGCAGACTCCCGCATCATGAACGCCTCTACTTAGATGCTGATGATGGACTAACACAGCAGGGGACACCAAAAATGTATTATTGTGAATGGACATCTAATGTGTGTAAAGGTTTTTATTTGAGAGGGGTGGGGTGGGGGGTTAGATGTCTTATGAATTGAATTGTGTCAAGCAATCACCCTTTGATAAAGTGACGTTAATCCTCTTAACATCATTCGTTCAAGATGTCACGTGGACACGACCAAAACGGATGAATGTAACAGACTCGCCCTCTTTTGAAAATCTGTCATCTCTTTCCTGTAAGCATGTTTAGTACTGTGAAAACGTTCGATGTGAGGACGCACCAATGCATGTCAAGAATATGCCAAATAAATCGGAGTTTCCCAAAAGGATCATGTTGTTGTCTTCAGTCTTACTCATGATCTCCCCAGGTGGCCCATCATCAATGGCTACATTTATATATACACTCATAAAAATATAATAAAGATAAAGTCAATATTCCCCCAATAATTCAAATTAAATTCAACCTCAGAGGAGTGTTATGTCCTCTCACTTTATTGTAACAGTTGTATGATTTAACTGATCTTATGCCCCCCATCCTTTATCAGGTACAGACATGACAAATCATATTAATATCAACAATTTGCTGTACAGACATTGGTGTTCTGTCACATACTGTATAGCCAACAGCATTAAATAACTAACAAAGTATAGAATAACTTTGTAAGGTCCATTGTGTGTAAGGTATTCAGGCCTAATTATCAGCACAAATCAGAAAACATTCGCATATCATGATGATAAACGTACACAAATGGAGACAAGGCCCTTTTCAAAGGTTACAACATTTCATTACCATCAGTCCTGCATAAAAGAAGCGTGTATTTATGAGGCTGCCGGTTTAAGAGACGTCGGTGTTTGTAGGATTCAGATCCTTTACTTGCGGAAAAGAAATATCAGCAAAATGTAGAATCAAGAGTAAAAGTACTCATTGTGCAGTAAAAAAGTTCCCCGTCAGTGTTTTGCTATTTATGGATTATTGCTGCATTAATGCTGCATTTTACTGCTGCAGATGTTTCAGGTCGAGCTCGTTTGAACTGCTTTATACAGTGTTGGCTATAGGCTAATCTACAGCGATACAACATATTCTATAAGGTTATCATGTTTGTAAAGCATCACTATTTGGAGATACATGGTTTTTACTGGACAGGAAGAGTGTGTAACATTGTAATCTGAGAAGTAACTAAAGCTGTCAGACAAGTGTAGTGGAGTCAAAGTGTTTGTCTCTGAGATTAAGTATAAAGTTGCATAAATTAGAAATACTGAAGTAAAGTACAAGTATGTCAAATTTTGTATTTAACTATAGGCCTAATACTTAAATGTAAGTAGTGACATTCCACCGCTCACTCTGGACACTAGTGTATTCAGAGTTTGAAGTTACCTGTGCAGGTGTTAGTGCAAGATTATGGTTGAAACACTGATTTGGAGACATTGAATGTTGAGAGTCACTGGTTGGTTTCTTTGACAGTCAGCAAGAAGCTCGGTGAAAATAAAAAACCCTGAACTCCTGACACTAGTTGAGGACACGAGTACAAAACTCTGCTGTAATCGGACCTTATAAATTAGCAGCTGGAGATTTATTTTAAAGACAATATATTCAGCATCCTGATTCCTTCAGTCAACAAAGGACTGCAAGTTTTATTTTATTTTGCTGATGCAAGATTGAAAACATGGCTTACGTTCTATATTATTTATCAAAGTATTTATTTTTCTACACTCCATCACTGGTTTATTTAACCCGGCGTCATCAGTCAATTCATTGCTGCTAATGTCCTGAGTCATGTGGCTCTTTAATTACAGGAGATATCCTGATAATTCAATATAGATCAGGGACATACATGTTTATTGTGTGGCTATTCAACCTTTCACCTAAAACACATGCATACGTTCACAATCATCAATGTGGAGTTTGTGAACTCATTATTTACCTCCTTTATAAAATGACTCCTTGGCGTTGATACCACTATGTAGAAATACTCTATCACAAGTAAAAGTCTTGAATTCAAACTGTTACTAAATGTTGTAAAGGTACAAAAGTATTAGCATCAAAATATGCTTACCAACAGTACAAGTACTCATTATGCAGAATGGGATATTTCAGAATAATGTATATTATATTATTGGATTATGACGATTGATGCATTAACATAAACGTCACTTTGTAAAGGTTCAAGACTTCATTTTAATTACTTTTTCTATACTGCTGCGTAGTTTTTGCATTTCCCAATCATTCAAATCTTCTCTTAATCTATTATAAAAACATCACAATTGTTATCAACTGAATCCTCAAAGCACTTACAGTTATCAAAGAAATAGTAGAGAAAAAATACATTTGCCTCAATTGTAGTGGAGTAAATGTATCGGCTATAAAGTTGCATACAATGGAAATACACGTGCAACACCAATGAATCGTTAAAGTACAAGTGATTAAGCAGATTAAGCAGATTATTTTTTCCCCCCAACATCTCCGAGTATTTCCTCATCTGTTCTCCTGTTTCCTGCAGCACAACAGTGAGTCCCTCTTGGACAACTCCTTTGGTTTAAACCTGACAAATGCTCCCATCTAGTGGTGACATGTAGCTACATCATGTTTATAAAAGGCCAAGTCTCATCCACAATAGAAGATATACATGTATGTGAGCATAAATACATTTAAAATAAAATAAAAATAATAGGCCTAATGTGTCTTCAGAGGTAAGATATTTAGCAGTAGTAAAATAGCTAAAGAAAACAAGAAAAATCCCCATATTTAAAAAAAAAAATGTTAATATATTTTTAACACTGAGGAAGGGAGGGTGCGGAGGAATCTGGGAAGTGAGAGTTTTAATCATTCATTCATTTTCCCCAGTGTCCACAGGGTTTTAATGATAAACTCAATAAATTATATATTTAATATACACAGCTCAACAGCACAACAGTTCTTTCTGAGGGTGGGAGTTACTTTAATCACGCCCCCCCCCCAAATCTGTCTAAAGGTTTGAAACATAAATATGCTTTTAATTTACTTTATAAATTCAATTTCTCAATATTTTTGTTCTGTTTTCTTCATTGAAATAAGACCGAAAGGCAACGCTTACCTCGTTAACCTGCTCCAGTCTGCCACCCAGTGGACAATATGGGTATTTACTATAATCTCAGCCAGTGATGAGAAGAGGTAAGTACAGGAGAAGTTTGAGGTAGCCTACTATACGTATTTTCCTTTCATGCTTCTTTATACTTATACATTTCAGAGGGAAATATTGCACTTTTTATTTAATACATTTATTTGACAATTTTAGTTACTTGCTACTTTACGGATTAAGATTTTTTTGTTTTTTGCCCACAAAACATATTAAAAGCTTATAAAATATGTTTAAGTACAGCTTAGATGTTATGATTTTGCACTATAACACAATTTTGAAAATAATATAATTTTTGGACCATTGGTTGGACAAAACAAACATTGTGAGAGGTTTCACCTCTGAAATGATACAAATCAAACAATACATCAAATTGATTAGGCTATTCGAGAACATAATCAGCACATTGATCTGTAATGAAAATGATCATTAGTTACAGCCTATAAAATAGTTCAAACTAGCTCCACTTTAACCAACTGCAACACTTACATCCTGCTTAGACCTTATAACAGTCACGTGGGACATCTTTTATGCATTGGGTACTTTTACTTTTCATACTTTAAGTAGCCTACATTTCCATAATTATACTTACATACTTTAACATGAGTAACATTTTCAGTGTTTTCACAATGTGCTATTAATTTTACTTATGTCAAAGATCTTCCTCCACCTCTGTCCACAACAGAGGGACACATCCTCCTGTTTGTTGCACGTTAGCCATGAGAGGTCGAGGTGTCAGACCCCGTCAGACAGAGACAGATGCCGTCCCGCCTGGTTTTGTGTTCAGCTGCATGTGTTGTCGGCCCATCAGAGGCTAATTAACATAGCAGGATCCCCAGTGATCCCACTCTGCTCTTCTGTCTATACACAGCTCCTGTTACACTTTACGGCCTGCACAGCGGGTCACTTCCAACAAGTTGCTGTTGTTTCAATCAACCCCAAAAGTAAACTGGACAGCGTGTGAGAAAGTGTCATTATGTGTCTGTGTCTTTCTCCAGGTTTCACCCATTAAAAACATATCATCAGTGAACGGCTGTGTATTTAGTAATTAGACAACACCCTAAATAAATATTAAAATAAAGAGCTAATACTACATTTAAGACAGAGATACCCTTGTTTTAGAAATACAAATGGAAGGGCCTACAGCCTACAAAACAAACTATTTAAGTTTATAACAAAAAGTACCACAAGATCACGATAAATTCTCAAAATGTTACAATGTTTTAGAATATTTTGATCTTACTGTATCCTACAAACTTTTATTTAAGTTTGCATCATGATCAAGGATCCCCAAACTCCTAAGATTACTGAAATTATTTGAGTGATGCCTGTAACCCTGTTAAGAATCCCTGAAAACTCCTCAAGTATCCCTGGACAGCCTCAAGGACCCCTGCAATTCCTTCCTGGAATCCCTTCCATGGACCTTTCAATTTATAGGATTCTTGAAACCTCCTTAAGGACACTGGAAGCTCCAGAAAGATCTCCATAACCCTGAAATTCCTTCAGTACCTGGAATCCAAGACCCATGAAATTCCATCAAAAAGGCCCACCTGGAATCTATTAGAAGGATCCTTTCAAACTTTGGAAAGATCACCGGACCCTCACAAAGACCCCTGAATTCTTCAGTGATGCCTGGAACCGCATCCATGGAAGTTCCTCAAGGATCCCTATACCCCTGCAAAAACCCAAAACTTGTTCAATAATGTCTGAAATCCATTCAAGGATCCTTGGAAACTCGCTAAGGATTTCTGGATCCCTCTGAAACTTCCTCAGCATTACCTTAAGGACCTTACCTTAAGGACACCCAGGCACATTCAAAGACCCTGGTTCTCCTTCAAGGCCTCTGAAACCTCCTCAAGGACCCTGAAAACTTCTAAAAGATGCCAAGACCCTATGCGAAGACCACTGAAACTCCCTCAATAATGTCTGGTACCTCTTCAATGATCTCTGGAACTTGTTCAATAACACCTGGAATCCATTTAAGGATCCACTGAACTCCTCGTGGATTATTCAAGGAGTCCCAGACCTCCGACTAGGGCCCTGGAACTCCTGGATTCCCTTCAAGCAAACCGAAGCGTTCTCAAGGACCTCTTTAGCCACCTTAGATACTCATAAGTCCCACTGAGTCTCTTCCCCAAGCCCCTCTGACATACCCCTTGAACATCCTAAAAGACCCCTGGAAACCCATCCAAGGACCTGTGGAGGCCCCCGGCCCCTACACAGACAACATATTTCACCTGGAGGGTCCAGCTCTGCGCGGATCCTCCCGTCCCGCCGTCCAGCCTGCTCTCCACATCAAAGCATTCCTGACGTGGATACGGCAGCCCGGGGTGGCCAGTCGTAACCTCCGCAATAAATTAGGAAGAAGTGGCAAATAAAGCTGCACCTGCAGGCCTGACGTCTTCACCTCCAACACATGGAGGAAACGTTAAGAGGCACTGTCCGCATGTGGAGACCCCCCCCCCCCCCAAAAAAAGAAATTGAACTGCATTTAATTGAACTGAGTTAAAATAATTCACAATA
Source organism: Hollardia meadi (assembly GCA_037974645.1). NCBI lineage: Eukaryota > Metazoa > Chordata > Actinopteri > Tetraodontiformes > Triacanthodidae > Hollardia > Hollardia meadi. The sequence goes on from JBBPCS010000386.1 coordinate 13,563,880, forward strand.
ATAAAAGAGGCATATAATACAAATGGACACAATTTAAATGAATGCAGCAATCGGAGATAAATGTTTATGTTTGTTAGAATACTTTCCAATAGCCTCATATAGACCTATCATAAAAGATGAATAAAAACACAATACAATAAACATCTTAAAAGTTATCATTTTTTAATCATAAAAATAAAGATAACACTGTCATTCAAGAACATTACGTGAAAATAATATTGAAAATATAAATCAAATATAGCCTATTAAAAAAATATTGATCAGGATACCATTTACCACCTCTAATAGGATTAATTCGCTATAAGAATGTGAGAACTAATGTTCGTTGTTTTTGATATAAAAAAAGAAATATAAAGTAAAAGATGTGAAATTAAGAAAATAAAAATTGAACATGATGCATTTATACTTTAAACTGTAATCTAATGCCCATAAACTGCTGGTTTATGTCTTCATTGTTATTAGATGAAGATTTTTCAAAGGTTCTGAAACTCAAGCCAAGCCGGATTCAAGCGGGACAAAAGAGGCCACTAGACTTCCCTTTATTTTGAACACAACACACAATATATCCTGCATTTAACTTCCCATTTCTTTTCTTTTCTTTTTTTTTCTTCATTATTTCACATTACAAGTAGATGAATGGACAAAAGGTTAAAGTAAACAGGCTATTTTCACGCTACAGTACGCGGACGTCTGTATTGTCCTGTTGTCAGTTCCCATGCAAGTCAATTGGCACTGAGTAAATGCTACGATGTCTGTTTAAAAAAAAAAAAAAAATCAGTCAGGCTTTTCAGGCTGCAAACAAAGAGACAAACATAGAAAGTTGTCGACATTCCTTTTTTTTTAAAATTCAGGAGTCACACCCAGCTGTGTATCTGTGAAAAAAAAGATAAACTTAGTGTAGGAAGCAATGACCGGAATAAATCCTGCAACATTCTTCTATGAACTCGAACGATTTAATCTGGCTTTTATTTACTTTATAGTATAAATATTATTATAATATTAATATATTAATAATATTATTAGGCTAATTATAAGTAGCTAAATGAGGAACATTTTTCTTGTGCTGCTTTTATTTGTTTGATCAAAACGTCAAACTCAGTCTGACATATTTAATGCTGAAATGTGTCTACATGCATTAGGCTGATAGTTAAATGTTTAAGGTTTCTTAAAAAGGGTTTCGACGCACTTTGATTTAGTGTTCAAACCAAATTTCTCGGACGAGTTAAAGATTAAAAGCTGCACGTAGCTATATTTTTGGTTTTACTTGCTGTGCAGAACTCTGCATGCTGACATGGAGTTTTTTTTTGTTTTTTTTTGATTGTTGTGACAACATCCTCAGGCCGTAACAACCTGCAGGACACATTTATCACCTGCTCTGTCGCAGGTCACTTTAAACGTGTGATCTGTGCAAATAGTGACAGAAATCCAACACATGATGCAGGTTATGTATCTATCATTACTGTAATATTCTAAGGGACTTAAAGTATGGCTCCTTTGCTCATTTTTAATGACATTTCTGGTGTGACTATAATAAAAGGGTTTGTTTTTTTTAAAGGGATTTGTACTATTACTAGTGTCTGAAAGGGCTGCAATATGAATAAACAAACATTTTTTTTTATACTGTTTTTTAATTCTACGATTGGGCTATATTACTGAACAATGACCTCATTGCTAATAAAAGGTAATCAAATTGCTGTTGGGGGGGGGGGGGGGGGGGGGGGG
>JBBPCS010000386.1:13584503-13599955 GCA_037974645.1 Hollardia meadi
AAGCAGCTTAAATAGTGCACCCTGTATGAGATTTGCCAATTGAATGCATAGAAGAGAATCAGCTGAGCCATCAGCTGGCGTGGGCTGGCTTCAGATCAGCTGATTTAGCTGAGATTGTGAGCTGAGCTTGACCTCCGCGGCCTGCCAGAACTGACGCAATGCTCGATTTAGTTACACAAGTGGATAAAACAGATGCTTTTCTGGAGTTGATGCAGGTCAAATGCGACAGTTGATGCTGCCAGTGTTGATTTTAAATAAAATGCAACAGGTGTCTGTGTCATATACTTCTGCCATTTGTTACCCTGAGGATAAATATCAGAAATTAAGTAGACCAAGTTTCTTTAAAAACGAACAATTACGAATTTCCTTGTACAAAAATTCTTATGTTTCAGCAACATATTTGAGTGGTTTTTAAGTAGGCTATTAACAAACACATTCCTGTTCACATGTTATGTTCTCCTGGCATATGTCACCTGCTGTAAAGATGACTCATCATTAAACTGACTTTGCTCTTTTACACTGAACCAAACAAAAAAAATCTACAAAATAGCCTCTAAGCTGAAGATTTGGATTCATAAAAGGGTGTACATTTTCAAATCAAACTTTTAAAAAATCAATTTGGGATCTCGGGACTTCCAGATATTACGCCAGACAAGCTGTATAGAGCCATTTTATGTTTTAAAAGTTGTTTTTTTTACACCTTAAAACAAGTCTTAGACTTCTTCAGTTGTTTAGGAGAACGCTGCAACGCTCTTTTGCTCTTTTTGTGAATCTCCAGAATTGTTTTGTGGACTAAGGAACTTCGCCCATCAGCATGGGGGCGAGTAGATAGTGACTGAATTTTCACTTTTGGGTGAACGGCTCCTTTGAAATGCCTGCTTTAAACAGGAAATTTAAAACCTTTAAATTAAAATTTTCCAAAACGCTCAACAGACAGACAAACAGTTTGTCCTGATTTTACTGCTTGTGTATATTTTCATTCTTTTCATTTTCAGAATACAGATCATGGATGTATAATGAGAACATGGATGATTCAAAGCTTACAAACTAATAATTGACCTCGTTTGCTGTTCAAGGTGTCCTTTTAACAGTTTTACTAACTTTTATAATCAATGCTTTATGGCTGAACAGGGGATTTATTTGTTGCAATGCCCTGATTGGCCGCTTGATATATTAATACTGAGTGTGCAATTGTCTGCTGAGGTACACAATGAAACCAAGCTTCTAGGCAGAGAATCAGAATTGAAGATTTTTACTTCTCAGATTACACAATATCATTATAGCGTTCAAGCCTGTAGGCTGATTTCTTATCTTTGTCTGCATGCACCTGTTCCATTTGTTAGAGCTTTCCATGTTTCCATGCTACATGAGACTGAAAATGTTTAATTAAAATTTTGTAACATTGGAGCAGTTTGAGGTTGAGAGGCTGAGCAGGCAGGAGCTCTGATTTCCACTTTCCAGAAAGATCTATAATTACCTTCTTGCCTCCTTTTTCCTGCTGAACCACAGGTTACAGCCATGTCCTGTTTCTACTGCACACTTACAACAGCTGCAGGTTTCATATATGAACACTTGATATGAAAAAGCAAATAATCTGATCTGACCGCCATCAGCAATATCCCCATCAGTGCAATAAAGATATGAAACCACAAAGATTTATGTGGATTATGAGCTGTAATGGTATTAATATTAGCCTACAGTAGCATTGTGTCAGTGCTTTCAGATAGCTATAACAAATGTGTGTAAAAGCCATAGAACTTATGCTTGATGAATTATGTTGTGTTCAGGATGACTTTAGTCTGACCAATGCAGCGTTGTAGGATCTTCTCGTGAAATTATCCTATATTCATGCTAACCAATGGTTGCTTTGTGAAATTGATACAAAGCAGTGGCGGAATAAGTACTCAGATCTTTTACTTACTCTTTTACAGCCAATACAAAAAAAACAACAACAAATCCTTGAGTCAAAAATCCCACGTTTTGCTTAAAATAAAGCAAAAGTACTGGTTTTGCAGGAAAATGCCCCATGTGTCTGATGTATTATCACATTATTAGATTGTTCAGACTGACGCATGGATGTGTGAGCAGTGTTTTAGCGTTGTAGCTGCTCAAGTTGTGGCTAGTTTTAAATACTCTATATACAGTTTGGTAGTTTAGTCCAGTGGTTCACAACCTCGGAGTTGGACCCCTCCAAAGATACACAAAATAAATGTGAGAGGTCCTGAGTTGATTAATGGGAAAGAAAAAAAGATCAGTTTTTCAACTTTTCTCTGATCTTGAGTAACTGTACCCACTTAATTGCTTTCCGCCACTGAGATTGAGCACTTCTGCCACCTCTGTCTTGAAGTGATTGTTGCAGTGTTGAGGACTGGACGCGGAGCCACCTCAGCCGAGCCCAGCCTGTCCACAGGATTGATGGGAAAGCCAGACAGCATGTGTGGCGTTTTACTGTGGGCTGCTCTTCTGTTTTCGAACACACGTTTGAGCTGCCTGGCCGAACAGGAAAGGGGGCTATATAGGCTATAGCATGACATGTGTAAGCAGATCTAGCAGCATTTGAAGTTTTAAAAGCTTCTGCCTGAAAGATTTAGTATTAAGAGGGGGCACTGTATACGACACCCTTGGAGGACCCCTTATAAATTGGAATCAATTTTTCAAAGGAAATCATTAAAGCCCTTCCCTTTTCCCCTCTTGCTGAGCCATGCTGATGGCTCCATTTAAACTGGGCCTATCCACATTCTTTCACCATTACTGCTAAGTATCCGCCTCGAGCAGTACCTTCGGTGACAGAAGGTTTGAGCTGACATTAGAGCATTTTAATGGCCCAATTTTTTTACATTACATCAGGATATGTTGTGGTATTGTTTGAAAAAAAAAAAGGCAAAGAATAATACTGGGCCGGGGAGAACGACAAAGCCAGTCACTTCCTACAAATTGAACCAGTTGATGAGAAAAGCAAAGTGCGTGTAACGGCTTGGACGCTCCTAAAAGGCCCCATATGTTCAAAGAGGACGGTTAAGCGTTTCGAGTCCCGTCATGCTTCGCTTGGAGAGCTTGTAACAAAAGGAGGGACTCTCCGGAGATATTGGTGACGCAAGTGGATGGAAGGCTCCCGTTCACTCTTCATCCCAGTCATCATCGCTTTCATCAAGATCCACAGAGTTCATCCAATAATGGCCTAATAACGTTTATCGCTTCGGTTTATTGTTTCGCTATTCCCTGTTGAGAAGAAGTCACAGGCTGCGTAAAATCTCGGATGAAAGGGAGGTTTGGAGAGTACAGGCGACCCTTAGATTCAGTCGGCTGCAGACTGTTAGCTCAGTCCCCTTGTTCAATGTGTAACAGTCATCCATATACTCCGGTTGTGATGTCCTGCAACCAGGAGTGTCACCAGCTGGCTTCCAAAAACTGTAAATACACGCCAAAGTTCTTTTGAAACACTGAACACTAACTTCCTTTAGAGGGCCAGTTTTACTGAATGACAAAAATGTGACCAAAAACACACATTTACGAGATTTTGTAGGAAAACTTCTTTATGTTGATGAAAAGTGGACTGGATCACATGAAGGAGATACACCAATCAGTTAGATATAAAAATGCTGAATGCTTTACGAAGCATGTTTTCTTACTTTAATAATATTGTTTGCTTAATCTTAAAGTTGTTTTACTTGCTGTAAGATAACTTAAAGGCCACTGGACCATTACACGAAAATTCTGTTAAATGATTTCAAAGTTTGGACCCACCTGATCCAGTACAGACTCATTGAAAGCTAACCGAACCCGAGGTGCATTCGACAGGGACTTTGGGGACTTAATTAGATCTGATTCAAAATGCAATGAAACCACACATACTCTAATAGAGACACAATACCACTGAATAAGACCGTAAAGAGCAGCAACACATGTCATTTCAGTTTTTTTTCCTAATGACAATTCTGACGTACCATGTGACAAGATGTGAGTGAGTCTTCTTGAATCCACTCAGATATTAGACCCACTGAACTAATCAACTGATTATCATTTGGCCCAGGTCAGGTGAGAGTTTCTCTATTGCTTTTATTCTTCCACAAGCGATGGCTGTTCACAAACTTAGTGCAAAGCAAGGCGACACTTTCACCCCTTGTATGCTTTATCTATCAGACATATTTCCATTTGTATTGTGAGCAGACGACAGTTTTACAGTGGCATAAAAATGGCAGACTAGTTTGTCTAATTGGACTGCAGACATCCCTGCATTAATACCAAACTACAAATCAAAACTTCTGCATGCTCATTTCATTAACTATGTGAGAGTGTGCGGTCTAATTACAGGGTGCATCTTGTAAAATAAGGTTCCTCCGTGCCCGTCTTCTCTGTGCTGCTCCTCATTTCTCTCCTTCACTCGTTCCCACAGGGATATAACAGTTAAATGAGGCAGACGATGAGCTTCACCTCCTGTAAAGTGTGTTAGTGAGATGACTTGATAGTGCAGCGGCAGGGTGGTCTCTGGAGGCCCAGTTCTTGTAAAGACGAGGACCCCCCCATCTGTACGCTGCCCCTCTCCAGGTCTGCTGGGGCCCGGCTCTTTCAGCTTTGATGACCCACCCAGCTGGAGCTCCAAGTCCCAAAGCTCATTGTGTTAACATTTCCTTCCATGGAAAGTCAAGAGAGTGAACATTCACTTTTACAGCACGTTACAGTCTCGCCTCAGATCCACTCAGGTGCTCACAAACTGGAAGAGCTCATCCAGATTCGCACCAGTTCTTTGTCAGTCTGAGGAGATTTAATGTCTCGGTGTTTCTCATGGTTGAATGTTTCAAGAAAGCACCAGAAAGAAGTTTTTTTTTAATACTGCACCTAACTTCTGGACTTTGACACAGACCTTCCATTTTCTTATTGTGTGGCTGGCCAAAGTGACACTTTGGTGCTCCGGTCTAAATCATTGTGCATAGCGTCACATCTCACGCATACAGTATATCTCAATAAATTATTTGAATAGCATTGGGTGGCCAAGCAAAATTTTACAATATCAAAATACTTCCATATTATGCAACTTTATGCTTCTATACCACTACATGTCAGAGGCAAATATTGTACTTCTGTCAGGACCACTATAGTCAAAGAAACTTAGATTCCCATTTGCATGAAGTTATATTTGGCGGTATGGCTCTGTTCTGGGAGCTCCCTGCCCTTCCATGCGCCTATATGCAAAGCCAGCAAATACCCCCTGCGTACAGAACAGAGCAGGCATCAGTGACAACAGAAATTGCATTGATGAAGTCAGACACACCATAAAAAGGAGGAGCTGGGGTGGAGGTGGGTTGCAAAGCGGCTTGCAGAGGAAGCAGGAAGAGTAGGCAGGTGAGCCATCAGCTGACGTTGGCTTGCTTCAGATCAGCTGATTTAGCTGAGATTGTGAGCTGAGCTTGATTTGCGTGGCCTGCCAGAACTAACGCAAAGCTCGATTTTTCTAGGCAGTAGTTTCTAGTTACTTTTCCCCCGTCCTGTCCAGTGAAAAACAAGTAACTCCAAATTTGTTGGCTTTAATTTTTTCTGATGAACTGAAGGATGAAGTACTCCTGCGTTGAGAAAATTCCCCTACTTCTTACGCTAAATAAACTATTTAAAACCCCCTCTTGAATTAGCTAAAAATGCATCGTCACAAAGCTAAAAACAGGGCTGTTTTTTCTCCTGAGCTCATGAAGAGTTGACTGTTTAGGGATACATGGTCCTCACATGACGACCACACTGCAAAAAATATGATGATCTTATCAACGGGCTGGAATATGATGCATCGCTGTGGATTAAACTACCCAAAAGTATATAAAGTCGTTAACATGAGCTCAGCCTTAAACACCCACAGCAGTGAAATGCAACATACACATGAATGCAGCAGTAACATTAATCCAACTTCTTTGCTGCACAATACTTTTCATCCTTTAAGTACATTTGCTGATCTTTATTACATTTACTGTAGTAAAAGATCTGAATCATTCTTCCATCACTGCTGAATTTAACAACATGTTACTGATAACTAGCACAGGATTCCACCAGGTTTGTGTGTTGTGCATGTCAAGTGAAAAATTAAAGTCAGACATCAGACAAAATAAAATGTAAATTTTGCTTTCCTACAGATGTTTGATGAAAACCACAGCCCTCAGATGTTTACTCCTCCTCTCTCCTCCTTTCTCTTAGACATATTTTCCAGTGTGACACCCTGAGGTGCCCAGCAGGGTTCCTGACACACACAGATTTGACCAATATGGGCTAATGGTAACCAGACCTCAGTCTCTCTCCTCTCTCTATTCGGCTCATAATTTGGTCTTTCTGTCTTAAGTCAACCATCCATCTCCCCTCATCTCTCTCTCCACACTCACAGCTCTTAAAGAGGCAATTCTCTCCCGGTTTCGTCTCTTACTTTGATGCTCATTCTTGTCGATCTGTCGTTTCTGTTTTTCTGATTTCAACCTTCGAACCTGAAGTTTAACGTTATAGGCTGATGAGTAATTATTTATTGTTCAATCATAAGTTGGTAATGATAAGGATTTATTTATCTATCACAAGATTTAGTGTCAGTGAAAGAGCTTTGCTTTAGTGGAGGAATGTAACTAAGTACATTCCCTCAAGCACTGTACTCAAATACAAATTCGAGGTACTTGTATGCACTCAGACAGCTTAAGTTACTTTAGTACCATAACAACTTATGTAGGAACAGCTGTATCAATTAATCAATTAACAGAACATAATTGTCTCTTTGATAAACATTAAATTCATTTTTATGAAAAAAAAGAAAAAAACTTTTCCTTTTAATTATTTTAATATTTTAATTATTTTTTTCTAATCATTTTAAGGTTTGGACTATTTGATGGACAAACCAAACATTGTGAAGGTGTCACTGATCCGATTTCTCCATTAGATTGTTGAATCAATTAATGAATAAAGTAATTATCACTTTAATACGTGATGAAGCTAAAATTCAAAAATCAAAATTCAACCAACTACAACAGTAAAATCCTGCTTTTATATTAATGCACAGGTGATGATGATCTAATGATATATAGTAAAACAGTCTGAATTGATCATTTTTCTGAATGGAGTACTTTAACTTTTAATACTTTGAGTACATTTTTCCTGGGTATACAAACATACTTTTACTTAAGTAACATTTTCAATGCAGGGCTGATACTTGTAGTGGAGTATTTTCAAAGATATTTTGTGAGGTAAAACAGCAAAGTGAGATGTTGACATTCAAGTCTGTGTTTATTTGTGGTTTATTCCTTTTTGGGGAACTAGTAGCCCAGAGTCTATCCTAGCATGCACTGGGCTGAGAGCAACACATCTTCATGGCTATGTTTCAAGTCCATTTCTAATACTGCGCTCAAATCATTTTTGGAACAACTGGAAATAACAAGCCTCCATGGAAAATTAATGTTCATGCCAGTTTCTGGCTGGTAAACATAATTTAAAGAGGCAGAAACCATTTGTCAACAATGACAATGTGACAGTTTGAAAGGGGATGCTTATGGCGGCCGTGAGAGCTCAACGCACTGCAGCTTAAGGAAACACATGCAAATAGACAAAACACTAGCAAATTAAGAAAAAGATCTTCATCAATTTGACACTCACAACACAACCAAACAGAGAATGAACTAAAATAAACGACACGAAACGAAGCTAAAATATAAGTTTTTCTCTTTATTTTAATATCGTGATGGCTCGCCGTGTTTTTGTTCGTGGTATTATTTGAATTGGCGGGCTAATAATAAGCAAAATGCAAAGGCTAGGTTAACGGCAGATGTCTGCTCAAAATAATGAGAAAAACTTACATTTTAGTAATGGGTGTCCCGCCTGTACATGACTTTGTAGTGTCTCCTAGAAACGTCAATATCGGTTGTCATCTGTGCTACTTGCAGTGCGTTTCTCTATTTGGTTGTGTTGTGTGAGTTTGCAGCACACGTGTTGTCGATGTTTTCTTAATTTGCTAGTGTTTTGCCTATTTGCATGTGTTAAGCTGCAGTGCGTTGAGCTCTGTCGGCCACCGTAGATGCTTGTAGTGATGAACCGGCAGAGAATTATCACTGAAATCGGCAGCTTCCCTTAGCTTTACAGAGCTTTGTAGTGAGTTTCAGCTCACTGTTTACGCTGTCAGGCCCCTTTACTGTTTTAGATCACTCTTATCAGATGCAGCAGGCAGCTGTTTTCAGAGAAAAAGCTCTAAAAACCCACTTTGCCTGCTCAGTACCAAACAGCAGGCAGACACAGTAGGCAACAAGCTGGTGAACATGGTGAAGCATTTAGCAGCTAAATAGTCAGATATTTCCCTCAGCAGTTGGTAGAGACCAAAAACAGAGCTGTGTGTGTGTGTGTGTGTGCTTCCCTGGTGTGCAGCTGGTTGTCTCAGCACCCTTTCAGGCCTGTCGGAGAGGGGAAGACGTCCTCCTCTCTCGGCCGGAAACTTTCCTGATGATCTGTTATTCTGCAGCTCCTTCAAGCTGCGTCCACGAGCTGCTGAGTAAACACGGCTGACCAGGCGCATGCAGGTCCAACAGGTCACTGAATCACTCACAGGCTGGACGGCCTGGTGGGGAACTGCACGAGGCCGGTGCTTTGACCCCTTTGGCAGAGGTCAAGAGGGTTAAGAAAAAGAAGAGAGGAAGACATGCTGTCTTTTATGCTTGCAGCTGTTTACCTAAGCCCCCAATGAGCATTAATTTAAAGATAAGATCTGTGACATTGCTGCATTAAAATGTCTAAAAACAAGTAGTAATATATTTTGCTGAGTTGTTTCCAACGTTTCCAACACTGTTGAGAAATCTGTAATTTTATTCTAGGTAACAGGCCGTTTCATTTGGTCGCCTATGCGATGGAGTGATGAAGGAAGTCAATGAATGGGAGTAAACATAACATGAATGAAAATATAAAACATTACCTCGTCCATGGACATTTCTGGCCTTGTCAAATCTCCCACGATCCCACACTACTTCACTATGTCATCAAACAATCTTTTGTGTTCATTGTTTTCATTGAGAAAATTATAGAAAATATCATAGAATATTATATATTAAAGTTAATATAGAAATGACACACTGCGTGTTTAAAATAAAATAAATTATGAGGCAAGCAACACGCAGATAGTAACCCAGTGTTAATCCTGCAGTACTGTCTCAAGCAAAGTGACATAGTGATGTGAGTAGTAGCATCAAAGTCAACAAGTATAGAACCTGTAAGAGTAATATTATACCATCTACTGTAACAGCTAAACATGATTGTTAAACAAAGAATGATAATTTGATTATTCGTGAGTGAAATCTTGATTTACAGTATGTTTACACAGGACTGAATTTGGTTTTAAAAGACATCATTAACCAGTTGTTCAAAGAACGTTTCAATGACAAGCAGGTCAGAACTACAGGCTGAAAATATAGCCAGACTCTAAAATGACAAAAAAAATTGGCACAGTCGATTTTCTGTTTCAAGACCAATAAGAGAACATAGAAAGAAAAAAGCATGTACTGCACATGTTCCACAGCAGTTGTTCTGTGTGTTTTTGCAACAACAGAAAAAAAGAGGGCATTGTTTTTCTTTAAAGGGAGCCCACAAAATGTCAGCTGTTTCTTTTATAAAAGATGGAGCAGGGCGGAACTGCAAACTGAGAGTCGACCTGAAGTTTTTGTTTTTTTCAATTGAGATGAATGAACTCAGACTAAATCATAATTTGGTTTGAGGTCTGAGGTTTAACAGATCAGGATCAAGGCCACATATTTTTCTCCACTTTTGGCAAAGCCTTGATTGATGGTGGTAGCAGAGAGAGCTGTGTGTGTGCAGCCCAAATGTGGTGCCCTGTCCGTGGCCCTATACGCTTCTGAGTGTGACGCTGTTGTTACCCCTGGCTCAAAATGTCACTAGAGGGGTAACACGTTATAGTTTAAAGCTTTTGGGGCCATGGACAACGCTGCCATGTTTGACGAACCGGGGGTGAGAACATGTTGTCATGTCAACTGTCCAGATTTTAATGCTGACTCTTCAGTATATTCAGAAAGCTGTCTGCAGCTGCAAAGACTGCAGAGAGAGAGAGAGAGAGAGAGAGAGAGAGAGAGAGAGAGAGAGAGAGAGAGAGAGAGAGAGAGAGAGAGAGAGAAAAAAACACATCTTTAGAATAATAAAAAATCAAACATTGATTGTTAAAATAATCGAACGGGATCGGGCCAGGAGCTGAGCACAGGGAAAACCCACTGGAGGTGACCAAACAAGATACATTACCATCTGACACATGTGTCCCTTCAACCCTACAAAAAAGAAAGGTGTAAGTCAATGTGCATGACCTTGCGTAAACACTTGCCATAAAAGTTAACACAGAGGATTTGAAGTGCTTCAGCTCCTTGATGTGGGCTCGCTGATGACCTGCCCAGATCTGGTCCTTTTGGCAGAGGCCAGCTGCTCCTGTGGCTGCTTCCAATCATCAGCCTCGGCAAGTATGACGCAGCTATTTCCGCGCAAGCAAGTTACAATAGGAACAGGAATGCTCGCAAAGCCATAAAAACAGGAGAACGGGATCTGGAATCTAGATTGGAACATATAAAGCAGCGCATTAATTTCTGCTGGAGGTTTTCCTGAAAGTTTTTTTTCCCGCAAAGTGACGGCTGGTGACCTCTGCATCTGTCCGACTCGAGGTTTCACGAGTTGTCTCGACCCTTCCCTGCCTCCGCTCATTCGCTCTTTGGGTCAGTGTGAGGAGTCGAGGCCAGAGGTGGAAGTACTCAGATACTTAAGTAAAAGAATGAAAATCAGTATAAGAATATAAAAATCCTTTACTCCAAGTTCTGTATTTAAAGTATCACATGCAAAGTATACCTCAAGTATTAAAAGTTAAGTAGTGCTTTTCAAAAAAAATGGCCCTTGACTGGTACATTATTAGAAACCGGATTGTTGAAACTGGTGTATCAATGTGTCTCAAGCCAGTTTTGACTCCTTTATATACGGTTTGGTATTAGTGCAGTTCTTCCCTGCAAAAGATCACAAAAATAAATTTGAGTGCCGAGAGATGATTAATGGGACAGCAAAGAACAATAACACAAACAATGACACAAAAGACAAATCAAAGACAAGTTTATACACTTGTCTGAGGTGGTTAAGTTAGTGTATCGATAAAAGCAAAATGCAACAAAGTGCAACAGAAACAGAGTTAGTGAATAAATTGTGATGTATTGTGATGTGGCGTGTATGACTTAAATGTCCATTGAAGAGACAAAATCATCAGATCTGTGTCGCCCGATGCGGAGACTCTAACCCTGTAACCATAAATGCCATATTCCCGTCATTTTTTTCATGAGTTTGAGATTTGCTCTTTTAATCATGTCATCTCTTCTTGTGTCCTTTTCTTCTGCCATGCTTTATTAAGGGCATTCAACCGGCGAATCAGCGTCAATATGCAATCATTTGCATTTATTATTGCTGACTTTCTGCAATTTTTGATTTTTTGCCCAAAGATTTGGATGACAACCTGGTTTTACATACGTGAAAGAGGTCACAAGCTCAAACATGTTTGGGAGCACTGGCTTCATCTTTAACAATCCAGGATATTGTGTGATATTGTTATGTCTTATCTTATCTTAGCTTGTGTGTTCTATGCAAAGTATTAAACTGAAACATAATTATTCAAATAAATGGAGTTAAAAGTATAATTTTTTCCGTTTGACTTGCTGCGAAGTAGAAGTAGCTGAAAACGAAACTCAAGTACAAGTTCTTCAAAATTCTACTTAGTTAAGTAACTTGATTATTATTATTTATGTGAGTAAATGTGCTTTCCAACCGTGGTCCTGTCGGGGCCGGGTGAGGCAGGAAGGGTCAGGATGACAATCTATAAAGGATGTGGGGTGATGTGATCCACTAAACTAATCTTGTTCTCGGATACACAAGCCCTGAAGCTTTGAATAAATCAGAAGAGACTCCCCTCTGCTCCCGTCTTTTTTTCATCCTCTCTTGCCCAATATATCACTTAGACTGTATCACCTTCTCCCTTTGTTTATCATCTCCTTGAATAACCATGTGGAATCCCCATCTCATCCCCTTTGACTTGTCTCCAGGATTTCCAAACATATTTTACAAGCCACTAGTTACTGAGCCTAATGGTTTGCAGCAGCAGAGCTGGTAGCACACATGATATCTTGAATGTAACAATCAAAGAGGCATGCAAGAGTTCGGTATTTCCGCTGGCTTACAGATGTGCTGCGGCTTCCAGCTCCAGAAGCTGTAATCTACGTTGAAGAATTGGAGTTTAGGAAAAAAAAAAAAAAAAAAAACTTCAAACAAGTGAACATCTTATTGCCATGTGTCACTATCACTGATAAACACAGTAAGACACAGAATATAAAGTATATCCTTAATCTGAATATAGTTTCAGCTGTCGTATGACGAAAATAGATCAGTCACTGCTGGATCAACAATATGTCTCCAATAAGAAAATAGGTTATGTGCAACAGGGTCAGCGCAAGGCCCTTGCAGTGATGTATATACAGAAAATTTTACCTGAATACACACCTCGCCTGAGGGGGCGTATCCAGAAGGCCGGCCTGGGGTTATTACTCAACACTCTCCCCGCATGATAATTACCAGTCTTTATTATGAAATTATGATGTCCATCTCGAATTCCTATTTTTACTTGATATCCAAACAGTTATCCATGTATTCTTCTTGTAATATCTCATGTATGTGCACCCTTTAATTGTTAACATGAAGAAATGTTCCGTGTTGGATGGTGAACTGCATAATTTGTCCCATTCCTCATGTTACTAAAAAAGTCTTTGGCTTTAAATGGCGGACATTTATGTGTTTGAGCAACTTAAACTGGAATACCAAGACCCTTTGCAATCAGACAGACATGCTTGTTTTGCTTTATACTAAAGAGGCGGATAGGAAAAAAGACAATGTTGCTTTTTAAAAAAAATGTACTTTCAGTGAAGGACGCAAGACTTAACTTGACTTCGTCACCTCCTACAGTTGGAAAATTGACCGTTTGACAATGAAAATTGGAAAACATTTTGTAAACAGACCCCCAGTATTAAGTAAATTACTTCTTTGGGTGCCCATGATAATTTTCCATTGCACTGTAAAACTACAGTAAGTACAGAAGTTGAACCAGGATGTCTCATTTAGATCAAATGGAGAATCATTTTTAACATTGTCTTTGTTTTCCTAAATGCTAAGGACAATAGTCACACCACAAAAAAAAGTCCAGATTCAGGTTGTAAAAAAAAAATAAAAGAGGATAGTACATAATGTTTCAAGTGAAAGATGGCAGAGGAAGTCATCTCACCTTTGCCACGGCAGCCCGACGAGGATCCAATTCAAGAACCATCATTTCTGTCAGTAAATCATGGAGCTCAAAGGGAATCTGGATCAGAGTTTGGCTTCATCTCAGACGCTCAGTGGAAACCTGAAGGTCAGTTTGAGTCTCTGCCAGCCCTGACAGATAAATATGCTTTGTGCTTCCAACATCTCTTCTGCATGAAGAGAGCTCTCATTGCTCTACGAGCCTTTAATGCTCTTCTCAAAACCTTAAGAGAGTGACATTCTGCTGGGTGGAGAACAGGCTGTCCTACTGCTGCATTAGTCCAACCTGAAGCAAATATTGTACTTTTTATTCCACTACATTTGTCTGACAGCTTTAAAAAAAAAAAAAAAAACATTAAAAAAAAATTCAGTGTGGTATTAGTGCTTCAACCACTGGTTAATCATCTTCCAGTTTGGGATGTGGTTTAAAACATGGGTGCAGCAGTTAAAACCATAAGCAACAAGTAGTTTCATTATCAGTTATGCAAATCATTATTTGTTCTGTGTTCAGTGGAAGTGCCCATTTTACCGCTGACATCGGATTAGTCAGAAAACAGATTAGTTTGATATTGCAGTTATAAACAAGAAAGAGAGAAGGCAAGGCTGTACACTTGCAGTAAACCCAAAGTCGATCATGTCATTAGCTAATAAGCTGTTAACACAGGGTCAAATTTTGTTTCTTTGAACAGAGCTTTAATGGAAGCCAGTCCCACTGTTACAGCGGCGTGCACCTGATAATTTGGTTGTCTTATTGAATTCAGAGTGGGTGTCATCTATGAAAACACTTAATTGCTATTAAAAACAATCCGCTTTTCACTTTCTTTTTCATGCCGTCAGAATTATCACATCTCAGCTTTAGACAATTGTGCTTGCAACTAGTTGAAAATGTTCACCTCTACAAAAACAGACTGACAGATGTTGACTTGTTGCTTGTCTTCAACAGTTTTAAGTCAACAGAAACAGAAACGGCAGCTTTTATTGCTTGTAATTTGATGCAGAAAGCAGACGTGTGCACAGCCGCTGCATGACAGCGTTGCTGATTTTTTGACACATCACACAAAGGCGAAATGTCACTCTGGCTTTGCTTAAGATGAAGGGAACTTTGACATCCGTCTTGAACTTTAACGCCAGCAATAATAAAGGAAATCCTGACAAACAAGGTGGTATTTTAACTTCAAATTGGAACTGAAACGGAGGTCCTCAGCTTCTGCTGACGTGAAAACGGATGCTCGTTTTGATTTGTCCATTTGAGAGATGAGTGAAGAGATTAAAATAACAGCACCACGGGAGGGAAGGCAGAGAGAAAAGAAGAAAGAACGGAGGTCACACTCAGTGTCTGGCAAAATATGGACATGTGCTAATGGAAGCAGGAAACGCATATTAATTTTAATACTTCACACGCAAATACTTCTGTACTCTCCCACCGGCTTGTGTTACTCAACGCTCACAAGACAAAAAGCCAAGCGCTTCTCATGTTTCTGACCCCAGCAGACCCTTTCCTGTGCGAGTCCAGCTTCTCTTGAGAGAAAGTTTAGCTGTGATTGGGTAATACCTCAGCAAACTGCTCCCAGGGGAAGACTCCAGCTCTGACTTTATTGAGATGAAGCTATCTGGGCGACTCTTCTCGCGAAAGGGAACCTTAGTGCACTTTTTGTTTTGCGGCTGACACCTTTCGTGTTTTTGGGGAAAACAGAAAGTGATGGTGTGCGCTGAGCAGCCCGGAGCAGAGGCGGCCTGTGGGAACTTTCCATGAATTTGGCTACTTTCAGACTTGTTTCCATGAGACAAGCATTTGTTGTTATAGTGGGAAAATTGCCAAGCTGTGGGTATTTCAAAGATCATGTGTCATATTAGATAAGGCCATTATGCTGAATGTGTACGTGACAACAGGTTGCTCTGCTTTCCGTCCCCAAAGCACCTTTTTCTTCTGCCTGCAGGGCTAGAAAGAGGAATGTAAAAATAAGTATAGTAATGCAGTTTATAAAATGCATTTTAAAATGTAACTTATGAGATGTAGAAAAATTAACAACAAAAATCAAAAGAAGTATATTAAAAAAACAAATAGGAAACTATTTTTTAACTCAAATTTATATAATGTGAAAGTGCAATATTCTGCTGGGACACCCTGGATCCTGGCGTGGGGG
>JBBPCS010000386.1:13599965-13615802 GCA_037974645.1 Hollardia meadi
GTTTCAGATTCACTTCCTGTCAAGTTTCCCGCTGTGTGTGATTACCTGCCCCGCCCTAATGTGCTGCACCTGTGTCTCGTTGTCCACCCCCCTCCTAGAGTATTTAGTCTGCGTCTCCCCCTCCTTCTGTGCCAGATCTTCTTTATCCAGTTCCAGCGGTATTTCCTCATGTTCCTCATGTGTATACACCATCTACCTTTGTTTTTTGACCTGCATTTTGGCTGTTTGACTGATCACCCGTGTACCGACCTGGTTTTGATTAAACTAGTCGAGTCCACCACCTGTTTGAGCCTGATAATGCTCTACTAAAGACTTCAGCAAACCCACCGTTAAGCTGTAGCCTACATCTCCAGCACTGATCCGCAACAGAGTGCTGTGTGTGTGTGTGCTAACCATGGATGTATGATCTGGATACAGCATCGGAGGCGGAGCCCTGTTTATTCCTATCAAAGTTGTGAACACTGGAAAAGTTAGCTTTTAAGGCACTTTGTGCAAATTATGAAAGAAATTTATAACTTTTTTATTATTTATAGTGAAAAATGAAGCTAGATGTATTCATCCATGTTAGGCCTCTTTATAGCAAAGTCAAGAAACGTCATCCTCATCCAGCTCCTAAAATGGCAGTGAGCACATTTCCCATCAGGATCTGACACACAAGTCATAACTTGATATAAAAACAGAGTTTTAAAAGATGTCTGATGCTCCCTTGGTTTCACACTCTTGCACAGTTTACTTTTAACAACTCCGAAACCACTCGGTGAATGTGTTCCAGCAGACTCTGTAATGATTCTGGAGATGGAGTCTGGTCTCCAAAAGCAACTTTGAAACTTTGCTCCGCTCTAAGGGTGGAATAATAAAAACCGCAATGTCTCTTTGATCCAAAAAAGCTGCTTTCTGTATTACAGAACCCCTATTGAAATATTTGATTGGTAAAGATCGACAGAGCCTTGGGATTGGAGTATGAGCCCTATTCTGCAAAAATACAGTATTGCACTTTTATGAGCCAATAGCGTTTAACGACTTCCTAAGTGGTGAAACCAGCGTAACCGATTAACTCAATGCGAAGACACCGTTTATGACCATTGATGTCATTTTTTCAGAAACTCGTACTGAAAATTGGCAAAGGGTTTTACATTGGGAATAAAATGTGAGATTTGCACAGATCTTTTCATCCAAAGTCGTAACATGTAAAGAATCCCTGAGTGGCTCCAATGAGGTTGATTATATATGAAGATGGCAGTTACACCAGCATCACTACACCAGATATACTCTTAACAGTCAACTGGATCAATTTTACAGGCCTCACAAGGCTTTAAAATGGTACCATGTTGGTTATATAACTATTACACAAGAAGGAACTTAAGCCGTGTTTCCACCAAAGTGCTTTCGTAGTACCCTTGGTAACCGTGTGTAACCCATAATTAAAGTACCCTAGATCTGTTTAGCATTTCCACTGCAGACAGTACTCTTATGTAGGCGGGGTTGTTGCCGTGGCTTTGGGGGTAACCTCTTTCACTTTTCCAGCAGCTGGGAAACAACAGAGGAGACTTTTCTTGGTTGTGAGAAGCTGCAGCATTTATTAACTTACACGCTGCCTACCGTAGGCTACATTACTGCCAGATCAGCAATATGCAAACTGCTAACTGTTTCCTCTGCTTCGTGGTCACTTTTCTGCTGCTCGCTCTCTCTCGCTCTCACTCACTCGGTCCACGAGTCGTTTCATGTTTTTTCTTCTCGGTAGTTGTCGTTGTTTATTACGACAAGACGACGAGCTTTGTTTGAGAAAAGGCTGCAGGCAGCAAGAATAAAGACTGCTGACAAAACAGGAGAGCTGGAAAATACCTACATCAGAACACAGCCGATGGGACGACATTGGTTTCTTGATTGACCAATCTGCCGCCACCTTTTAGTATCGGATCAGTGTGCAGGGACGGCTCTATCGCTACCATCCACAACTTTTGGTAATGGAAACGCAAAAATAACCATTGTAATGCATAACAAACTGCTTGGTGGAAACAAGGCTTTAATGTCATAGAGGCAGATTTGGGTGTGGATTAAAAAAACATGACTGAACCAATGATTGCAGAACAAGATGTAGTGTCTGTTATGTCACACACACATTTGAGGGAATGTTTATCGAACCACAGTTTTGGTTTACTCTCGCCTCCATCTTTCTCAGTTACTTGAGCCTTAAAATGTGAAGGAAAAAGGAGAATAAGGCAAGACAAGCAAATAGCGACAACCACAGATGAGCATAGATGAAACATCTGTTGGTTAAAGCTGCATCACTCTTTTTTTTTTTGTGCCACTAACACGTGTCCGAACAGGAAGAGAGCGTCTGTTTATCGCATCACATCCAGTAACGTCTGTCCACACTTTATTCATTAAATACGCAGTTCTGTTTCGTCAAGCCACTCACCGGCCGTGCACTTGAGATCAGACTCACGTGAAGTAAAAGAAAAGGAGGCTTAAAGTGGCTACTGTGGCTGCTGCTACAAGTGAATAGATGCCTTTTACAGTAACTTTAGAATTTTATGTTTAAAGAAAATTCAGGTCAATTTAAGCAAAGACACCCCAAATTTACATGACTTGTCTTTAAACCTTAAAATTTCTTCTAATATTTATGACTTTTCTAATTCAGTAAAAAATATTTCACAAATAAGGATTTATCTTACAATTGAGCCATAACAATGAGAGAAGGTGAAACCACAGACACCACCTCTTGTGGGAAAAATGAATTGATTTTGTATTTCAAGAAGAAAGACAAGATGATTTCTCCAAAGTTCAATTGGAGCTAGCAGCTAGTGGCCATTAAAAGTCCCATATCTTGTGTGTCTATTAAACACTTTTGTAATTATGTTAACAAGAAAAACAAAATTGATTTGATTTTCTGTCGTTTTGCTGAGTGCCTCCGTCTGTTCCACACAATGTCGGATTTGGCTGCTAAATGGGAAGTGACCACCTACTTTTCATGAGCAAACGTTCTGATTGGCTAAGCACAGATAAACACCGCCGCTCACTCACTCACTCCGCTAGTAGCCTGCACACTGCAGCTAAAACACTCGTGGTCGAGGCAAATCCCTAAAACTAAAATCCATCCATCTCTCTGCAACATTTTTCCTCCTTTGGAAGGCTGTGCAGTGATCTGGATGAAGCACTGCAGCCAGGAATAATCCACTTTTCATGGCCAGTTCTTCACACTCCACAGTCGTCTCAATCGCTTACCTGGGAACTGTGGGAAGAATCGGACAATAAGGGGGGCGGGCTTATGCGATGTTTTTAGCACAACAACTATTGGTTATCCGGTTTTGATGTAGAAACCGGCTAAAATTCTTACTAGCTAGTCAAGCTGTGAGGTCATCTTGTGGTGAGGCGGGTAGAGGAACGGCAGTAGTAAGTGATTTTAACAGCTTTTATTTTACACCTCCAAGTTTCTAAAAAACACAAAACACAATGAAAATGCATTTTCATGATATGGGACCTTTAAAGGGGATACAGTTTTTATCACTTTATTTTCAAATCAAACAAATAACAATAATAGGACACAGACTGACTCCATAAATGTCTTGCCTTTTTATTTCAAGAGAAAAATGGAATGATTGGAATTATTTAAGGCACATTTATTGCGGTTGCTTCCTGGGTTTAACTGAGGAGGAAAAAAAGCACCACCTGCAGAAGTGGACAAAATCCAGGGAAGAAGATCATCACTGCTGCCCACCATGTGTGAGCAATGACACGAACCAAAAAGGAGGATTTCCACTTTCAAGTTTGTGAAGTGATGTGACTACGGTATTTGTGGACACATGAACCTTTTGGTAGCTGTATAAGAAGGAGTAAGCATGTAACTTTCCCCCCTGCAGATGGAGAAAACATAGGAAGCAATTAAAAGGTTAAGGTCGTTCGTCGCAAAGTGGCTTCTCGTCCTGGCACTCCTGACACTTCGGGAGCAGGAGGACGCCTGCTAAACAGATAAAGCTTCTCTTCCTTCAGCTTCTGTTACACAGAGACCCTTGTACCCGACCCCACCCTGCAGCGACCCTCATGGCTATTTATTTGCTTACACAGCTTTCCAATGGCCCAGTCAGCCTCTAAAGGTCAATAACCGAGCAACACCTGTCTCAGTCAACACAATAACTGGAACAAAGTCTGCTTCTTGGTTTGGGGACAACAGGGTCATTTTACCTGCTGCACTGACTTCTTCTTCTGCATTCACAGACACGCGCACACACACAAACCTGTCTGCTTTTGTGCAGTATTTATGGTGAGATGAGGTGGGTAGACACTTGGGAACCCGACACCACATTTACTGCCAATTGCTGTGGAATGATGAAGTGGCCCATTTGGTTCAGATACACTGGTTCAGGCTTTGTTCTGTGGGCCTGCAGATCCATCATGCGAGGCAATCAGCAGGACGTCCGTACAACTCCCCTCATGGCGACACATATGATGATATTTATCAGCAGAGACCACCTGTGATGATCCAAAATGTTATTTATGTTTATTTAATTGTTAGTTTAGTTAGTAATTAGTTGAACTTGGATCAGAGACATCTTTTGGATGGGAGATCACAGCCAATACAACAGCAAAATATTATTTTATTTATGTGTTATCCGCCCACATTAGAAAGCACAAGTGTGTTTAGTTTTTGTTCCCTCTCGAGTGCGGCTTAATGTACAGATTATTTGAAGTACCATCTGAAAATCATCATCATTGCACATTTCTGATGACAACGTACAGGTATTGACATGCATGCATGAACAATTATTTGCTTTTCTGGCAATCTTTTTGTTTGTTTTATGTCTTGTTCTGTTCCAAGTGTGCTCTATTTTCTGGTGTAGTTCTTGAATGTAACTTGAAAGAGAGTTCAAAAGGCAGATTCGGAAATAATTGGTAAAAAAAAAAAAAAAAGTCTGTTTCTGCGTAAAACTGGATAAATTATGTGTAAATTTACACAAAACAAGGATTATATGAGTGAAAGATTAAATATCTGTTGTGTTTTTAGATGTGGCAACAAAGATATGTGACAAAAACTACAATATATTATATAATATATTATCATATATTTGTCTCATTAAAGAAATGTCACATAATTAGCGCATTCATGCATTTTGCTCTTTTGTGACGCATCAAATGTTGCACTGAGAACGAATGCTGGAAATGTGTTTTGTTTCCCTGTTTTGTTTGAGGCTTGCAATGTGAGCAGCACGTTATGTTGTGCACCAAGAAGCGTAATAACATCTAAATCAACAGGGCTCAGTGACTGCAGTTGTTTTAACTTCTGCCTGCTTCTGGTTTTACTGCCAGACAGATTTTGGCTCTCGTCTTCCCTCTACTGAGGCCTACAATCCGCACCAAATGTTTCACATTACCCAGTGTGAAAACCCTCCTATTCCTCAGATTCTTTTTTTACAAGTCCATACATCCGTAGAAACTTGATATTTCATATTTCATTCTGGTTTGTGGATGTCATTGCAAGTGGACGCCGGTTCACATGCAACTGCCCGACTGCTGCCTTTGATCAGCCTGACCACGACTAATTGTGGACGGAGAACAAATGAAAGAAATATCGGGAGATTTCATGGGAATTGCCACTATGGCCTGAGCTGCCCGGGGCTGCTATTAGCAGTTAAAATAGCCAGTGAGCACTTGGAGAATTAGCCTTTTTCCTCTTATGGTTACACAAGGATAATTTTGATGGTGGGGGACTTAAAGGAGTGCTGGGATTGAAAGTTTTCATCATCACATTGAAGCCATAACTTCAATTCTCAGCACATATAAACGGCACCTGGAAACATAACATTTACACTCCTCAAACATGAGCACAAGTCATCCCTAAACTGAATTGACCTATTTCATGTGTCCTCTTTGAGTCTGTAAAAAATTGCATCTTGAAACATAATACTGCAACCACAAAATCCCCATATGTACTTAAAAGGTATTCACAATAGAGAGCGGAATTGTTCTGGCAAACAAAATTCATTCGACAGGCCAAATATCAAGGGGAAGATGTTAAAAAAAAGAAATTTAAGGCAGCATAAATGTTCCAAATGTTTAAGAGTGGCCAGGAAATCCCGTGGGGCTCGTTCGGTATCGGTCTTTGTTCCTTGTACAGGATGTAACTTTGCAAGCTGGTTTTCATTCAATCCAAAGCTCCAACAAATAGCTCACTCTCCTAACAGTCTCAACTCTGATTTGCATGCAACAAAGCATCTTTCTTTTCTTTTTCAAGACAAAACAACCCCCCCCCCCCCCCACCCACTGTTTTGGTGCACAAACATGTCAGAAAGTTAAGGTATGTATCCGTCCAAGTAGCATTTTGACCTGTGCAGCTTCAGGGATCGTTTGTGAAAGGGCGGCTGATTTTCCGGTTAGGAGGGCAGGTTAGCCACGGTCTCAGCAGCAGGTGACTGGAATGAGGTCATGATGTGGTCATGGGAGGGGGGACAGCAGGCCTGTGTGTGTGTGTGTGCGTGTGTTGAAACCTCTGAACAACTGCTGTGAGGGAGGTGAAACACATCAGAGGCCAAGCTACAGTGTTTTCCCCCTCAAGGTGTCGTTTCACACCGCCGAGCCCTTCTGCTGTGGAATCCTCAAAATGACAGCGGCGGATTGATTTGCTTATCCATGAAAGAGATGGACTGCTACAACGAGCCCCAGGAGATGAGAGGGTAGAGGACCACAGCAAACACCATGGAGAAAGACTCTGAACCACCTGTGTTGCATTTAGAACACTTTATCTTATATCTCACCTCTCTCAAGATGGCTTGACGGAACATCTTGGCTCCTTTATTCAGTGACATTTCCCTGCATCACCCACTGATATAACACAGTGATCCTTCAATTTTTATTTTTTTTTTGTTCTAATAAGTTTTGTGCATCCCTTTTGAATTCCAAGGGTCAATGTGCTTACCTGCAAAAAATCTAATAATAATCTAATAATCTCTTTCAATCTGGTGCTGGATCACTCCATGAAAAAAAGACAATCAGGTACAATACGACCCGCACTCAGGATCTCAATGTTCTTTTCTATTTATTCATTCTTTCATGCCTAGTCCACATGAATGTGGGTATTATTTAAAACACGTTTTTTCCGCCCTCTTTTAAAAAATAGGTCCGTCCACATGAAAACGCAAAACACGTTGTCAAGCGCTCTCAAGAGCATGCCAAAGCAACAGGTGGTGATATAACCCTAACTGTATAGCCATGTTGGCCAATCAGAAGCCTGAAAAAAAAAAGTTACTGCTACGTTTTCCAAAATACCCACGTACGTGTGGACGGGGTCTCAATATGATGTAAAAAAAAAATTGCTCCCAAACGTTTCTGGTCTTACAAGTAAGTTTTCATGTATTTTAATTGAGATGTATGTGTTTTTGAACGGAAGCAGTGGTCTGTATATATTCATTGGATTGTGATACTACTGTGATTGAGATATGAGCTTCAGGTGTGAGACCTACATGGGAGGGGCCTAACACAGGAAGAGGCCTGGGCCCAAACTTTTCACATGCAGCTACTGAGAAAATGTTTGGCTGCAATTTTCTGAGAGAATGAATAAATAGAGAAGAACATTTCATCCTGAGTGCGGGTCGTTTATTAACCTGAACATGATTTATTTAAAAAAAAAAATTCCAATAAGAATTATTCATGCCTGTGAGGTGAGAGGGTTCCACCTGTTCCCAGTGCTGCTTCCAGTGTTTTAGGATTTTTTGTTTTAGAAATGGACCTCGAGACAAGACAGACATACTTGAAGCAATTTCTCCATTTTGATGTGAGACTGGGTTGGGTGAGATTATGTCCAGATAAGAGGACTTGCTAGAACTTGTAAGATTTTAGGGGATCAACAAAACCTGTCCCATTTTTTTCTTTTTTCTTTTTTTAAAAAAAGGACAGAGGTAAGGGTCTCAGCACTCAGTATCCCACCGTGCTCTGCTCAGTTGTTTAATGGAGCGTTCAGATCCTCCTTGTAAAAAGTGTCAATTTGGAAAATATGTCACAAACATTATATTTCAAATGTATTTGTATCTGTCATTAAACAATCTCTATAAGTTGGAAATTAAGTATTTTATTAGATTTGACATTAGAATGTTAAATGAATACATTTTTGACAGTGTTTGGCCTTTTTCCCCAAAGCTTAGAATGGGAGGAAACTATTGGCTATTGAACGTTGGCTGAGGTCAGTATATTGTGCTGTTGGCATGCTGCCTTCACAGAGCAAAAATACAACAAAAATCTTGCAGATGTGTAAGTCTTAGTATGAAAACTGGAGGAAAATGGTTCAGAATTTTACTTTCAGTTCACAGCAGCTTATACATAAAATATCAAGCAACCAATCACACTCAGACCCATTTCATTTCGATCATATCCT
This sequence comes from Hollardia meadi, assembly GCA_037974645.1. Classification (NCBI taxonomy): domain Eukaryota; kingdom Metazoa; phylum Chordata; class Actinopteri; order Tetraodontiformes; family Triacanthodidae; genus Hollardia; species Hollardia meadi. Next base: position 13,608,328 of record JBBPCS010000386.1, read on the forward strand.
GACTCCATTCATCAGTTTTGAAGTGTTCTCAGTGTATGAACTTGCCTTTGATCCGTTGCCTGAAGCCACATACCGTACAGCAGAAGCTGTAAGGGCCACTCGCTGACTTTGCTGGACATCCAGACAGCTTGGCATGTTTTGGCAAGTTTTCTGCTAGATATTGTCTTCAGTGAGGTATCGCCTTTCACTCTTTTCCTTTCTGTCACAATCTGCTGGCGAGGGTGACAAAGAGACATAAATCTCGTGAACTACCTACCTGTTTGATAGTCAGCCAGAGGCATCCACCGCTGCCAAGCTGAGGAGGAGTTCTGGTGGGGTACTGTGTTTCTGTTTAGCTCATAATGAGGCTTGGAACAAACCAGCCCCCTAAAGAGTAAAAGGACAAGGAAGTTACTGAGAAGTCCCAAATCTATTTTAATTCTCAGTGCTTTCCAAATGCAGCCTGTTATCTGATATGATTCATAGAGTGTGTTGAGAAAGATGAGTGGGTGTAAAATTTTCTCTTCTTGGCGTTCCCGGACCTCACATCCAACAAGATGAATGTGCTTGATGAGTTCTTCAGTTTCCATCTCAGCCTGCTCGCATTTGGCCTTCACGGTTTCTTTCTCTTTCTCGCTACAGAGCCATTTTACGGGAGTCATGAGAAATGCCGGCATCAAAGAATGACTTTGTTAGGATATTATGAGCTGATGTGAAGTAAGAGAGGGGAAGAGAGGGCGGGGGAAAAAAAATAAAACATTGGTAATGGATCATAAATTACACTTTTTATGGAACGATGCGATTTGATCTGGGTGTCAGCCCTTCTGGACTGATGGGAGCGAGCACAGGTTTCCTCACTGATGTTAAAAAGTGAGAAGAAGGAGAACAGTCAGGCCAAAACAATTAGTCTCTACAGACCAACAGGCTGCGTCGTGCCAAAGTCCTGCAGAAATGAGTAACTCAGATGTTCAACTCGGACCAAACGTCAAATCGGATTGACTCATTTGTGGACCCGGTTCAAATGTGTACGCCTCTCTGTCTGGGATGATCTCTAACTCTATAAAGGAAGTCCCTCATGTCTTCCCATCTATTCTATCTAATGGCATCCAACAGGAAACTGATTAGATGATTCACCACAAACTTGAAGAGGGAGAACATCCCAGAGAGCCAACCTACTGAAAAACTATAGCACACTTTAGTAAAGATAATGCTTTTTAAATATAATGTTGTTATTTTGTTTATAGAAGATATAATATCGTTTTCATGTGTCTTATTAAGAATCACATGGATTATTTTTGTCTTGTGAAACAATATGAAATTAAAATTTTTTTATTGAACCTTGGACAGTAACAGAAGAATTAGTCAAGGTCCACTAACTATCCTTTTCAACAACCAAAGCACCATTCTTTGGTTATGGAAAAAGCTCTTAAAATCCACTGTGCACCTGCTCAGCACCAAACAGCCAAGCAGACAAAGTTAGTGACAAGCTGGTGCCTGGTAAACATAGTGGAGCATTTAGCAGCTAAAGTGTAAGATACAGTATTTTTCTCAGGACTTGGTGGAGACAGGAGAGTGAAGAGTGAACACAAACATGACTCCAAATAAATGCTAATGTTACTCTGTGTCTGCTGGGTGCGAAAACAGGCAGTTGTCTCCTAAAAACATTTGCTTTTTTAACTTTATAGGTGAAAAAATGTTTTAAAAAACCATCAGAAAATCAAGGTACTTTTCCATTTTTCTACAACAAAGATGATCTTTGGGACAAAAGCTAAAAAGCTTGCATATTAAGGGTAAGTTATTATATTATATTATATTATATTATATTATATTATATTATATTATATTATATTATATTATATTATATTATATTATATTTATTTAGTGGTCAAACTATTGAAATGACCATTACACAATTCCAAACCAGTATCAAACTTTTTTTTTTTACACTAAAGATAATATATGTGATTATATTCTGTTAAACACCTGACTTGGATACTTTGGAGTTTACATTTATCCTTAAGCCAAAAGCTTACCCTCTGAAAGTTTACATCATCTCTAATTCTTTAAGTTTGTTGGCTTCACTCTAACCCAAAAGTTTTGCTTTTTCTTACCTAAAGACTCATCAGCTAGCCTTTTTATGTGACCAACAGGTATAAATGCTGTCCCCAATCCCTCATATTGTAACATGGCATAAGTTGAAGTGGAGGAATATAATTTTCACATAATTTGTGTCCACTTTAAAAGATACATTTCAGGCTTCATGCTCATTTTTCAAAATGTTATGACCTCATTGTATGCAGACAATGGTATTGTATCCCCCTGAAGTGAAAAACAAAACATCAGGCGGATCAGGAAGAGTCTCAGCAAGTGCAGCCGCCACATACCACAATTTAACAAGTATCTTACCACACTCACACTGTAACCAAGTCAAACCATATGGACAGAAGGAAGGGTGTGTGTGTGTGAGGGTGTGTGTGTTTGGGAGGTAGTGGTGGGGGGGATCGAGCCATAAGTCATGTTGAAAAACCTCAGAGAACAACAACATGTGGACAATTATCATCCTGGAGGTGGAAAACAAAAACCAGACAGGTAACAGAGAGATAACAGCGATTTACTTTATTGAAATAACTGGAAACTGCAAATACTTTTTACTAAAATCTTAAAATTCAGTTTTCCCAATTTTATTTACCTTTAACTAAAAGTAAAATAATCTTATTCCAAATTGCTTGGCAGTATCATATATACTTTGTGTTATTTTGGTTAATGTGATGACTGGCCCATCAGCGTTTGAGAGGTTAGCTAATTCTGCTACCTTGTCATCTTCAGCCAAGGAGCACATTATTAATATCAGATGTTTTTGCAGAATCATTAAAAACATCATAACATTATATGTCATCATTAACTACCACCTTGTCAGTCAAAAATATTAAAAAATAAAAAAGCATTCCAAATATAAGAAACAGGTATTCAGAATTATAGAGTCAACAAGATATAAGACTTAAAAAAGTATATTAAAAAATCAAAATTTTGTTGTCCAACGTGAGCTGATTTCCTTTTCCCATGTCATTTAAGGCCGTCCGCATTAGGCTTTTCTCATGAATTTATTTGCTGAGAATGTGATAGAGAAAACAATGTAAGATGACGTAGTACAAAGAGTTAGAAAAAGGAGGAGGTTGGGGTGGTGGATGGGTCAAACAAGCCGTGGACCTTGACCCAGGGGACCGGAGTTCGCGTGAAACCGAAAGTTGATATTGATCGTTGTTAATTCTTGTCCATAAGTTAAGTTACGTAATGCTTGAACTTACATAAGTAACGGAAGTTGCATGATGTACGTAACATAACTAAACTGATTTAAACCCAAACCACGATGTTTTGTTTCCTAAATCTAACCAAACTGCGACTGTAGGTCACGTGACTAAGACAGCAAATGTCACCTGATGAAAGCCACCTAACGTTGTCATTTCCTGCATGTCTAAAACTCATAAAATGTAGATGGCGTTAAATGACATGGCAAAAGCTTAAAATGTGTGAAATGACGTGCGAAATGGCCTTAAAAGTGACGTGCTATTCATACGCCATCCCATGAGATGACTTTGTTTCCCTGCTATACAGCCTTACTTGGTCTAGTCTATAACGAGCTAATAGTGGCTAGTGCTGGCAAACTTTGGATAGATATTGCTGCGTGGTTGGCATTACTGTCAGATCGCTGTCACATGATAGGCAATACTTATTTGTTTTTACCGTCTTTGGTACAACCAGTGGTCTTCGAGCCAAATGCATGCCAGTATTTCTGCTCTAATACTCTGACAGCTTCTCAAAAACAGTACTGGAAACTTTCTAAAATCATCAGGTCCAGGCTTCCAAACTGCCTTGGTTGCAACATGCCAAACTTTATTACCTTTATTTATTACTGGGAGAAAATATGCTGAAAGGGACTGTTGAAGCTTTTTTTCCCAACCAGATTGATTTATACGAGTTCACTTCTGTCAGTTTGTGAAGTATAAGTTAAAGAAGTTCAAAGAGCTGAGATAATGTCAACTATTGTACAATGCCGATTCATACAGTAAATCGATGTAAACTAACAGCCTGAGAAATGGAGAATCATACAGAGTCAAGTCTTATGAGGAGTCGGAACAAAACTAAAATGAATATCCAGTATAATTAATGCGACATTTCTGTTGTACACAAGTTAACAAAATCTGACTTTAAACATACTAAAAGTGATGTAAGCTTAAACCCTGCCTCAAAACGTTATGGAAAAACGGTTCTCATGTTGCTTATGAAGATAAAGAATTGTCTTGTGTGACAGCTTGCAGGTCGGTTGAAAAATTGCGCCTCTGCTGACAGCCCCAGTTAAAAGTATCTGTGGCAGAGAGTAAAAAATGACCTCGTTTTAAAATTGCCCAAACATTCCTCCTACAGAGACATGCAAAACGTTTTAGTTCTACACAGCATGTGCACATAATGGTCAGCCACCTGGCTCTGCTATGTTTTTTTTTTTGTTTTTTTTCTTTATGTGGGAATTTCAGACTAATTCAGCCTGGAATGTCAGATGTGTTTTCAAGATGATGCACCTGATACTAAAAAGCACTTCACAAGAGATCCAGTACAAGATAGATCGCTCCCTGGAGAGCGTTGCTCTTCTTTCCATCTGAGAAGCTATACAGTCCTCTTTCTTTCTCCACCAACAGAGACGCCTGCTGGTTTGCACTTGACAGACTCTGATCGTGTGATTTAAATTTTTAAAAGATATTTGGGGTAAGAGGAGACCTCGTCTGGAGGAATCTCATATTATCTGCAAACACGCGCGGGCTGAAAAATCCGGCAGCATGTGCACCGAAAACGCCTCACCTTTTTGTGCACACTTTGCTTTTTGGCCCCTGGGGAGATGACGAGCTGACACTAGGAGGCCTGATCTCAGTGGGGGAGTGGGTGTATAGAGGGGGAGGGGGAGTTTTTTGGCAGAAACTTCAGAGAAGACGGGACACCTCGGGATCAGGTCGATTAGGGCTTGCGTGCCCGTGTCCAGGTTTATGGTGGCTTTTCACTGGAACGTAACCTCTTTGTTGGACAAAAAGAGGGGTGAGGCAGGTGTTTCTCCCCCCCAGTCTACCCATCTCCTTTCCTTATCAGCAGGTCGTGTAACTCAATGAGTCCCTGAGATAGACACATACACATTCGAGGATGAGGCACCAGCCCTAAAACATCACCTCTTTACATTTTAAACCAGAGGAAACATTCCATATACTCAGGTGCGAGAGCCTCACTTTCCTCCTGCTCAACCTTTCACACCAATGAAACAGAGCAGAGACGCAGCTTAACACCACCAGGTTACCACACTGATGGGAAGACCTGGAACAATCGGGAAGTTTATGGCACCCATATGTTTCTTCTTCTCTGGAGGAGATAATTAGGACACTGATCATTAGCATTGTTAGCAAGTTCAGTGTCTGAAAGAAAAATGACATGGTGTGGTAAGATTGTCAGTGGTGGGATGTAACTAAGTCTGGTGCTGTACACTTTTGAGGTACTTTACTTGAGTATTTCCACTTTTTGTTATTTTATGCTTCTACTGCACTGCATTTTGGAGACAAATTTTGTACTTTTCACTCCATTACATTTATTTTGACAGCTTTAGTTACTAGTTAGTTTGGAGGGTGAGGTTATTGATAGAAAATATAGGAAGCACATATATTATGATATATTTTATGGATTAAGCCACCCGGCAGTGCGTAAAGTAGCACAATCCAATATTATACTATAGATTATTCTGAATAGTATATTTACTTTTGGTATTCCAAGTATGTTTTAATCGTAATACTTTTGTGCTTTGAAGTTTTGAATGCCAAACCTTTCGTTTAGCATGTAAATATATCATAGTGCATAAGCTTAGCATTTTGGGTTAAAATGCTACAGTAACAAGTAGCATGTTTGCTGGCTGTGTTAGCATTACTGTAAGAAGGCACAGCTGTGGCCGAGGGGAAGTGATGTGGACATTTTGACCTGCTGCTAAAAGTCAGGAGATCCTTTGTCCAGCATAGATATATTTTACTCAGGATTAATAAATACATCGACTACATTTTAGATTTAAACACAAACTAAGACAAGGAGAAGAAACACAAATATGTTAAGTTATGTCTTAAACCTTATTTCTTGGACACATCCTGTTCCAGGGCAGTGTTAATAATAATAAGAATAATAATTCTTACAATTCCTACAATATAATTATTATGAGGTCTGTGGACACCTTTAAAAAGCAGTTTAAGATTATTTGCTCTTCTTTAATTCTTCTTTAATTTCTTTCTATTTTATGGTGCTTTATTCTCCCTAAGCCGTGTTTATGTCTGTATTTTAGGTCAGTTTTCTTTTGTGAAGCACTTTGTGATACCGCTGATCTTGAAAGGTGCTATCTAAATCTTAAACAACTCGACCTTCTTAACAATACAGGACTTGTCTCAGATTGACTTAAGAAGATAATGTACGGAAAGAAAGGGCAGCAGCAATAAAACATAGCAACAGTTACAGTGTTGAAAAATGTCCGTTTGCTTCAACATTTCTAGTAAGAAAAAGAAGTGATTGTTTGTCTTTCATCATCCTTGGTGACGAGAGAGAAACAGTGGTGCTTATCTTCCCCTGCAGTAATTCTTTATGCAACAAGTAAACAGTAGAAAGCCCCCCCAGGCTTACTCTAACTGACCCTTTACTTGACATTTGGCCTCATTCAATTACCCTTTAAATGACTAGTAGCTATGCACACACACATTTTACACACATGAGCTTGCAAACACTGGATTTTACTAAAAACAACAACTAGGCCTTTATGTAAAAACAAAGCACTATTCACCCGAAACGGATGGTGATGATTGTTTCAAGAAAGTCTCTTTCAGTTTGTTCTGTTGTGTCTGTTTGCACTCAGAACTTTTACTTAGTAAAAGTAGCAGTAATTAAAAGAAAGAGTGCAGAAGTACGATAATCAAAATGTTCTTCAATAGGGGCCGTCCCTGTTAGAGTGAACATTTACTGTGTTATTGACACAAGCACAATAAGGATAAAAAATGTCTTTGATGACTGGACACCATCATGATGTCATCATATCTTAAAGGATGAAGTGAAGCCGTGAGTGTAGTGTAGGATACCCTCCAATTGGCGGTGGTGATGGATGATGAGATTGGCTTCTGGTGAGCTCAGACCTGGAAGCAGGAAGTGATGAAACACGTTGGTGAATGAGCCAAAGATAGGACTGTCTGATAGAGATTGAACTAAAAGAGAGAGAGAGAAAGAGGGTCATAAAATAAATCTGAAGGGATGTGAGAGGGTTGTTGAGGAAACAAGAAAAGACAAACTTCTGCTACACCAATTTCTATTAAAGTCGAGCTGAAACGGCATTTCGAGAGTATCTAACTCCCGTACAGGGACGTGTTTCCTAGTGAAACAGGACAGGAAGGCGGGACATAACGTTTGGAGGAATTTGATTGGAACGTTTGAAACCACCGACG
>JBBPCS010000386.1:13615902-13634476 GCA_037974645.1 Hollardia meadi
ATTGGTGCACAATACGACCAGGGATGTGATCTAAAAGGGTTACAAAGACATTTTTCATTTCAGCTCGACTTTAATACTTTTCTTTTCTATTTATAAAACTTTCCAACAGTTATTGAAATGAAACCATCTTCAAACCATCTCAGAGACATACTGTATATGTAAGACATGATGATGGAGTCAAACGAGACCAGCCACCAGAATAATGTTTAATATTTCCATCTAAAATATGGTGTAATAGTAAAAGTATAAAGTACCCTCAAGAGCCTTAAAATTATACTTGCAGGAGTAAAAAATACTTTCTTACTTTACGTCATTGGTTTTTGTTTTTATCTTTCATTGTCTTCCCTCAACTCCACGCTGCAGAATGCGTTTGGCATTTGAAGTCAGAAGAAGAAAGCCAGAAGCTTTTCCTGGGTGGCCATACGGAGAGCGGGACGTGAACAAACGTACACATGGCACTGTCTCCCACCACCGGAGGAGAGCGTAACAGGCCCAGCTCATCCATAAAGTGTATGTCTCTCACATGTAGAAATACCAAACTATCAGTCACGCAGCAGGCAGCAGGGCCAGGTCCTTTGACTCTTCGAAACTCTGTCTCACATCCTCTCTGAACATGTGCATTCAAAATGTGTTCTCTAATTCACACCCCTCATTGTAAGTGCTGTTTGTGCAGACTATAAATCATATTTAACTGACTCCTTTTATATTCTATCCTTCAAACAAAGTCATCTTTTTAACTCAGCTGCTGTTTTGAGTCAGGTCTGCCCAGTGCGCAGTGATCTGGAGATTTGATGGTAAAAAAAAAATAAAAATGTGTAGGCGTCTCCAGAAATGTCTAAATTGGCTGAAAAGTGAGTTTTCTTTAGTTATGTAGAGGCAAAACTGGGCAGTAGGCTGAAGTAAACTAGCCTTTATACCTGTGGTAGCATCTTGCTTGGAAACTCATGCAATAATCGTACAAATTAAGTAAAAGATTTGACTTTTTACTCATTTTTTGTTTTTCAGAGCCTATTAGAAAATGGGCATGAAAATGCAGTTGCACAAAGTTATGTGTAATCTAGAATCTGCCCTATTAGGTTAAGTTTTTTGTGTATATAGTACATTAATGCACACAAAGCACATTTGTGTATAGTTACAGAGAGAGTTAGCTCTCTTAAGTTTAGTTATTCATTGTAGTTGTGCACTGACCTGCTTTTATCCCTTTTGTTTATCTTTATCTGGTTTGCTTCTGCGGCTGTAACATGTAATTCCCCTCCAGGGATCACTCAAGTGTTATCTCATCTGTAAAAAAACAAACTACAGTGTGTGTGTTGATAAATGTCACCCATGTGCAACAGCATGCCTCCTTAGTTGTTCGTAGATCACTTCAGATTGATCGCTTCGTGGCATCTGATGACAATGAAAAAAAGGTAGCCTTATCTTTTAAATCAATGTTTACAGGTGTAGAGTCCCACTGAATGTGATATCATAAATTTATTTTATTTCAATAATCTTGCCTTTAGTAACTATTCCTTCTTTTAATTCTCCAGGAATTGTTTGAAGATGACATCTTTGTTTGAGTTTTCATGCCAGAGATGTTGCATCCACAGATAATATTTCTCTTGGCGAACCTGCTGAACTAACCAAAGAAGTCAGAACTTAAGTCATCGCCGTGTTACTGTACTCTCTACTACGGGCATGCAGGTATTTGGATTATATGTGATAAACGATCATCATCACCCACCGCCAAGGTAGATATGATTGAGGTGACAAGAGGAATTGTTGATTGTGACCACCACAGCTGATAACGGACCCAAACAAAAGACCCACCTCTGATTGAGAAGATAGCAGAGATGCAGCCATTTTTTGGGGAGATGTATTCTTTATTTTACACCGTGTTAACATTTTGATGGACGACCGCGATCTATATCTGACTAACAAACTATCCAAATGCCATCATCCTATTAATTTTAGCATGAACGATAAACTGGCCCATTGATTTGCAGATGGGGAAAAATGCCCTGGTCAGGGTCTTTGCTTTGATCACGACCTCACCAAGATGGCTGCTCAGATCTCAGATGTACAGCACCAACACCTGCATCCATGTTGTTTGGCTATGCTCCATTGGCTGCCTATCAACATGTGTGCAGATATACTGCCAAGGTCTGCCTGCAGGAGAAATGACCAACAAACCTGTGGGAAAAAAAACACACCCACCCAGAAGAGACACAGTCCATGTTTAGAAAATACAACTTTAGTTGGAAAGTAGTGAGGGGTCTGTGAATGAGATGAGTTTGACTGATAATATATCACGGTTAAAGACCCAACAGTGCAGCTTTAACAAACACTAGAAGCCTTTATTTGAAATTTTCAGGCAAGAAAATTTAAACTTACTGTGAAAGTGTCTCTTGATTTCAGTGACAAAAACTACCAGTTAATGAAATTGAATTTACATTTAATTTATGGAAGCTGGGTGATTATCCCAAAAATTATGGTTAAGTTAATGGCTCTTTAGAAAAGTTTAAATATGATTATTGTAGATATAATGCAATAATAATGTTTTGATCAAATTTTGAACACATTTGATGCTCACATTGTTCAAAGTATATAAAATACAAAATAAAACGTATTTAAGTGTCTTACAGGGATTTAGATGAGAAGATCGATACCACTCTCATATCTCGCCATTAAATATAAAGATACGGCCAGCAGACCGTTAGCTTAGCCTAGCGCAAACGCTAAAAAAAACGAGGAAAAAAAAGCTCCTGGCTCTTCCAAAAGGTTTAAAGCTCACTAATTAACGTGTTACATTTTGTTTGTTTCTGAACAAAATGTCAAGTGTGAAAATTGAAAATTGCTGTTTTGTTATGTGTGGGATTTCTTGGCTCGGAGCAGGCGTCAGGAAGTTACTTGTTATTTACCCGACAGACATGAATGTGCTATCATATTCCTCATCCGCCTATTGGTTTAAAAAAGAAAAGATAAGAAAAAGAAAACTAATTTTATATGAAGGCATGTGAGGGGTGAAAATAGAGGATTTAAAAAAAAAAAAATAGAAAATATGTTTTGGTGATCAAAAACCTCAAGATTTTCCAAAACGTAAAAGTGATTTATATATCAAAATTAAGTTTCATGCATATTACAAGGAACAATAACTTGTGGATTTAATTGTTACTTTAAAACGCAACAGTCTAATGAAGGCTGCTCGGAAAGCATCATTTGTCAAGAGAGCGCTGCAGCTGCTGGAGCACTTTAATACTCAGGAGTTTATGATCTCCCCCGTTCACCAAAGTGCTTGCTTCCCCAGGGGGTCATTACCGGGCTCCTGACTTCATATTGGTACTTAACATTACCAATAAAGGGGGATCCAGTGTCATTAAACGGCGCTGCTGATTCTTAACTGTTTCTCTGCGGAGGAGGCTGCTGACAAACTCAAATCAGAGGGGGGTTAATCCAGGATACACAACGCACATTTTAGCACATACACACCCTTTCAGATTTAAGTTTATTTTACAGCTTAGGGGAGATTGACATGTGAAAACATGACGATATACAGGAGGTTGATATTTTCTGCTCCTGTCTCCCGTGCTTGCCTGCTGATCAATGCAAAGAAATATTTCTGACAGCTCCTTCCAAAGTGTCAGCCTTTCAACATGTAGCACTTTGGCTTGATTTGCATCGCTTTCAGAACAACACCTGATTATATTTGCCTTCTGGGCTCATGAGCGTGACTTATTGGTGTTGTCTCTTGGCTGTTGTTATATGTCATGTCAGGCAGTCAGTTGACTTTTGCAACTGCCAAGATGTAATCTCTCGCCCTCCCTCTCTTTCTGCATGGAGGACGTCTGCAAGACACGTAACAAGAAAAATATTGGGGAGAAAACTCAATGCGTCCTGTTTCAATGACTTCATAATTAATGTAGTCTTGCACCAAACCCCGCAGCATATTTTATAATAAATATTTTATAATAAATAAAATCTGTCTACAGTCAACTCATTTCTTGGCAAGTTTCTCTTCATTATTGCCTCAATATCGCCTGCACTTTCTCTTTGTCTTTTTTTTGTGTTTGAATAATATATACACTTGTTTATTCATAAAATAAAATCCACAGAGCGCAGGTTTCACTTGTATTTATACAACAGCTTATTTTTAAAAAGGGTACTGTTTCTTTCATCAGAAATTCCTATTTGACATCAAACAAGAGGCAGAGGTGGCTGTTGCAGTCAAATGCTGCCTGTGTATTATGTAAATAAGTATTCAAGCTTTCCAGGAATATGTGTGATTGCTGCTGCTGCTGCTGCTTAGTGAGCAACATTTACGGCGGGATTAGAGCTCTGTGATCACACTCAGTGGTGATCGCATTTTGTTCATTGTTGTTTCATTTTCATTTGGAAAAAACACAACGTTTGACAACTGTTACAAGTGTTGCATCCCCAGTTATACAAGAAATTAATATGAAAAATATGAAATATGAATAAATAATTAATACAAAGTGGGAACTTTTTTATTTAAATGAATGAAACTATTTATTAAACATATAAAAGATAACAAAAAATGTGCATGACAGAAGCACAATAGAAACCACAATGGAAGTGCTTTGTCCCAACTAAAAGGCCTGCATTCAAAATAATTACATTGAAGAATTAGCAAAATTAGAAAAATGGACCCAAGCATCAAAAGTAAAGCACTCATAGAGGTATAAATACTTTTAGATCAGTTAAACATTTTTAATTAATTTTTTTTTAATTATTTAGATATGGCCTAAAAGTCACTGAACACAAACATGGCTTTAAAAAAAACAACAGTATTTGACATTCAAAGTTCATTCATGACCTTTGAATAAATAGCTTGTAAAAAAAAACATGAGTACGCTTACTGTTGTCATCTTATCTTAATTCTGAAACTGTTTCATGACATTTGAACAAACTTGACTCTAAAGATGTTTGTTTTATAACATTATATTTATTATTTTTACTGCACAGGTGCAACCATGCAAATATTGACTTGGGTCCCTTTAATGCAAAACGTAATAATACTTTCCATGAGTACGGGAAGTCTGAAACATTAGAGAAGGTTGATTTATTGAGCAATCTGCACTAATTCATCAGCAGAATATCTGTCACTGTCAAATAAAAGCGTTTCATATATCCATGACATTGTTGATGCTTCACAGATCCACATTCAGAGCCTGATTGATACCTTGTTTGTGTAGTAAAGTACACGAAACACTGCTCTTGTGGCTTTGTGCTCAATCCTCCGTGGAGCAAAATGTCAGCGCAGGCTGGCACACGCTCAAAAATAAGATACAATATTGCAGTTCATTAAAGACGAGACGAGATAAAAATAAAAAAAGAAAAAAAAACTTCTCTGCAGGCACCTCGCCCTATAAAACAACAAGAAATAAAACAGCTCAAGTGTACTCATTTCACATCATTGTTGACACGACAGCTTATTCTTTTGGCAAGCTTGGTGAAAAGGGCCTTTTACATGCTTCTCTGACACTTTTCATTATCACCTGCACAAAAGCAACAGTGAAAAGAGAGGAGGAGGAGGAGGAGGAGGAGGAGGAGGGGTGTACCTGACAGTATCCCCATGCTCATTCATCATAGCCGAAGGTATCTGCATCATGCATTAAAGTCAATAAAGCCTGGTGAAACTGGAGCTGATTTCTTGCTAAATTCCACCATTAGTCACAGGCCCATATTTCAGGATTAGCCAATCCTAAAAGGGGTAATTGTTGCACGGGGGGGGGGGGGACACCTTAAGGCTGTCTGAAGCCAAGTGCACTCAACTTTTTAAGAGTGTTTGTTTAGGCATAATTCTTTTTAAAAAAAGAAAAAAAAGTGGTGTCATTCTTAAGGACTGGTTGGCTGGGAAATTCCTGAGTTTGTGGCCCTTTGAGGTTTTGAGTCTTCTCGCTGGAGAGCACAAAAGAGGGAAATAAGAGAAGCACCGCGTGGAAAGGTTACTGTATGTTTTAAAAAGTCTAATGGTTACCTTCTAGAAGTGTTTAATTGTTGCATGTAAGCTTGTGCTTTTTTCCCCCGGCAGCGCTTAGCGTGCTGCGATCACGTTTCTTTGCTGAGGTGAGGCGTGCAGAAGACAATATGACGCCGCAGAAGCCACACTTAAGATCCCCGCTGATATTTGATCGAAGCCTTAATCGTTATTTTGGGGCAAAGCGGGACGATGGCGCCTGCAGGAGTACCGTCAGATTGAGTTCCTTTTTTCGTTCCTCCTGTTAAAACTCAAATATGTGCCACGCATGTTAAATCGTTTGTGATTGAGGGACATTTTCAGCACGGAGCCATTATTTGCAACTCTATCCCGTTTGATTTCTCTCAACAGTGAAAGGAAATAGTTCCCACTGAGCTCTGTGAAACAAGTAAACCATAACATTTGGTCAGTCTCTCTTGTGTGGTTTCAGGGAAAACCAAAATATCCCATTCAGAACAGGCTTCCACAGGCTCAGGGTGCACACTGAACTCCCGCTGAACTGGTTGTTAATGATTATAACCCTGATATATGCGGGTATATATGGTAAATGAGGGCACACTTAGGAAACCACAGGGGCCTTGTTATGCTTTTGCTATTTTCTTACAGCTTAAGGAGGTCCACCTGTTCCCCGTTAAGTCACACCATGTTACTGCTAACTCGGAATATTTTAAAAGTATCATGAAGAAACGCAAAATCAGTGCTGTCAGCGGGTCTGCTCCAATCATTTTTGGTCAAAGGTTTTGGTTAAAAAGAGACGAAAGCATCAAGCTTCTCCACTTTTAGACATCATAAATGCTATTTAAGACCTCACCCGCTAACAGAATGGAAAAGTAACTTATGTCAACACATTTGTATCTTTTTGATTCATGCATGTGATGTGATGTGATGATAAAAGATGGCGGCTCCATAGAAAGTCAATGAAGAGGTGAAAACAATTTTCACTGCTATGACTGTGTTTCTGAAATGGGGTGGAGGGGGGAGGGGTGGGTTTCAGCACATGTCATGTTGCTGCAGTAACTGAAAGGCATTCAACGCAGCTGAAAGGTGAAAATATGAAAACTGAAAACACTGCATTCACCCTCACTTAGAGCTGGATCGAGCATCCGGTGAGCATTTCCCAGCAGCGCAGCCTTTGTTGGCTTGATCGTATATACAGAAAAGCAGTTTGGTGCTACAATCAATTTAATTCTTAACCAAAATATACCTAAAAATGTGTGTTTGTCTTCTTCCAAAAACATCCCTTATAACCAACAGGAATTGCCTCACACTTGGGTGTTTCTTTTTCCGACTTCGTGCAGTATGAACACCGGAGAAGAACACCGTCATGCTTCGCTAAACTTACAGGAATCGTTTTTGTGTGTGTGTGTGTGTGTGTGTGTGTGTGTTTTGAAATACTAAATTAACTTTAAGGTAACTCATGATTAGTTTTGTGATGTCAAAGAATTTTCACAACTTTGTGTCTGAAGGAACACCTCCTTAAAAGCTCAATTATTACAACTTGGTCTGGACTCCTTATAAAAAGGACTTTTATGTAGATCGTGAAATACTTCTGCAGAGGTGAGTCACATTAGTTTGCATGTCAGTTAGCACCTCTTACAAATTACCTCACACTTAATATTGTATGTATGGCTGTTAGTTTCAGCTGACGTAGTTCCTCTTTTATGAAGTAGCCTGTCCTGGTTTGTTGGTAATAATTTAGCAGCTTTTTCAATTTCAGAAACTATATTTCTGATTTAAGATAAGGTATGTTCCCTTATTACTACCTTAAATGTCTCCCATAGATCAATACATTTCTCCTGTATTGTTTGTTGCAATAAATAAAGTTATTTTTTATATAATCTGTTCCTTAAATCAGTTAATAATCTTAAATATATATCTGTTTGCTTAAAATATCGTGATACCCAGTCGTCAGTCCAATATTTAGGATCATTTAGCTTAATTTGATCTTGTTGAAGTGTGATTCATTTATTTCAGGGTTTACATTATTTTGTCTACTCGCTGTCAGTGTCGACTCCCAGGTAGCCAACAACAAGCTTGTCTATGTTTCGATACCAAATGTCAGAAGTGTTTGGTTGCATATGGCTGTCAGGTTTGGTTGATACTTTGGGGAGTATAGTCTTCAGCCAATGTGTTTAAATTCAGCTCCAGTAAGAGAGTCACAGGCTCATTCTACACAAGCAGTGATGCCAGATTTGCACCATTAGCTAACCATTTTATATCAAAATAAAATCAAATTTAACGTTAAATATTATCCAAAAGCAGCACAATAGGACATAAAAATAAGCTGTAAATCGTCATTTCACTTCCTGAATAAATAATAAATCTAATAAAACAAAAACTGATGTGTGAATTTCTGGGAGAGTCGCTCTTATCTTCACGCAGTGGTTAAATGACATGATACAAAAAAAAAAAAGAAAAAGAAAAAAAAGAACTGTTGAGGTCGACACATGAATGAATGAAGCTGAATTTCAACTGTTTCTCTCCAGTGTTTAACTGCCAGCCGGCCACTGTGTTCTACTGACAGTGTTCACACGTTTCACCTTCTTTCATCGACAGGTTTCTACTGGTCACATAATCATTCCCTCTGCACTGCTGTGACTGCGAAGTGAATTCCCCTTGATGACTGCAGTGAGCCTGCTATTCTCTGGCTCGGAGCCAGCCCTGTCTACATTTCACTGATGGACTTGCACAGCAATTTGCCTGAACAAACTTATCCCAGCTGCACGGCTAAACCTCTGGAAAACGCAACTCTGCGACAATTTCAGACATGTTTCGGCTTTTCAACTCGGTTCTCAGTGATGTTCCTTTCTGCAACTTGTGTTATTTGAGTGCGAATAAAAATAGAATCACACTGATGTCAGCACACCTCTCAAAGATGGCGTTAAGTTCATGTGTGAGCTTTTTCCTTTTCAGACGAATAACAACGCGTTCAGCAGCGGAAACCTGTCAGGAGATGAATAGCAGGCTAATACAGGCTTTGAATGTATTACAAATGACAACATCATAAATAACTTTTCCATAAGACGGAACAGATGGTTCTGCTTTTGAAGTTGTTTCTAAGAGTTTGATGTTGTGGCTCTCTGGATATGATAAAAACAGCTCCAATGTCAGTAGTTAACAGTCTGGATCAGGACAAATTAAGATCATGTCATAAAAGTACTAAACATTAGAATCGTATTTATTGTATACGTTTAAGACTAGAATCCTGAGGAGTTAATGTATGGATACACTAACTGCAGTTAGGACAAAAGGACAAAACGCATGAGCGGAGGTTGATTCCCAGGATGTTTTTCATAAGTGCTTGACTGTGTCCTAAATCGTATGACTGAGACCGACTCTCTCTCTCTCTCTGACCCATATATGGCTGCATGATTTACCAAAACTTTTATTCATAATAGTGCATAAAGAGGTTATGGTGTACAGAGCATTATGCACTAAGCCTCTGCAGACATCTGTCTGACAGGTGCCTCCTCAAAAATAAAACAATATGTTTGAGCTGCAGAGATAAAAGAAGTGTGATTGGTCCACTTGAACTGCTTCTGTTTTTCTCCTACAACTTTATGATGCAGATAGAGTGAGGACAACATAAGACAGGTTGAGAGAGAGAGAGAAAAAAGGCTTACTTATCATCTCTTTTTCAGTAACACACATGGTCCACACAGGAAGGACCTTCCCACCAACTGCTCGTATCACAAAGTAAATGGTGGAGCACAAATTTGTGAGCACAAATACTAAGTTTTGATGACGTGAACTTGGGCAGATTCCCTTGGAACTACTAAAATGAGGCCAGTATGGATGATTCTCATAGTGCCACATTTTGGTTTCACTTTCTTTTCTTCATGGTTGTTTAAGTAAATGTGATGATTGCTGGGTTCAACGATGTGAAGCAGTAGGTCTGCACATCATCATCCAAACCAAATCTCTCTGCAGGCACACTACAACTGTATGTGAGTATTTTCATTATTTTAGCGCTCTGACGGTGTATCTGGCGATGACGCGCCCCGGTTACCTGCAATATAATCGTTAAAATCCACCCTCTATTTTTGATTTTTATGTTATTCTTTATTCTGTCTCTGAAAACTGTAAAGTGTTTCTAATAAGCAGTTGTATAATATGTATTCTCACTTGTATCCTCTTCTGCTTTAGTGCAACAACACTATTTGCAGTGGCAGAGGAAGTACTAAGTACTTCTTTAAAAAAAAAAATCATCTGTTAGGAGTAAAAGTACTTGTAAAGAGGGGATTCTGCCATTGTTTTATCCATTTATACAAGCAGTATTTCAGTCTTGTAGCTTGATGCTAATTACCTTTTATACTGTGTGGTAGTTTAATCAACAGTAATGCACCATATTTTATGACGGTATCATGCTGTATGTGAAATCTTAAAGGCCCGGCACACCTACAGTCCACCCACACAGGTGTTTTCACCTTGCCTAATTTGTGTTTGACTGACAGCTCCGTCGCCCCTTCTGTTGATTTTGCTGTACCTGTTGGGTTGGGGGAAACTCCCCCGTATAGCTCCATCCAACTTGCACCTTACTAGAGGTCTAATCAGCCAGGGTAAATTAAAAACGTGTGTGTGCGGCTGTGCAGAGCCTTTAATTTGCAAAGTAACAAAAGCTATCAAGTAAATGTACGAACAGAATCTCTCCAATCAAAACAAAATGTATCAGCTTGCACTTGGAAAGGTTACAGAGAAGAAGAGGTTTGGACGCGAACCAATCGCTGAACATCTTCTCTGAATGTTTTCCCTGCTTAATGCCATAACAAAACCCGAGTCTGACAAATATGACAGCTCAATCAGTTTGTGAATGACAACAAGTCGTCACAAGATTCCTGTCCAGGGTGAAAAAGTTACATACACATCTGCTTTTCGAGAGAGAGCAGGGAAAATGCCTTTTGAATGCACGGCAGAGGCCTTAAACTGCAGCCTGGAGAATGGCGCGGGGATTTGTATTGTGAAAGGCCTGAGAAGAGAGAGGTGGGGCACTTTGACAAGCTCTTTGTGAGAGGAGGAATCACATATTAATTGCAGCAGAGGGCGGCTGCCATCGCTGTCAATGGGCTTTTCGTCTGCAGTTCCAGGTGAAATACCAGGTTTGAATTCGACAGCTAAATACTTATCTCAGGCATTGTTCGCTTTAAGTGAGCGCTGAGTCTCGAGTGAAAAGATTAAGGCTGATGTATCTGAAGGCAGTGCCTGATCCCGTTTGTCAAAAACACGTCTGTCGTTACCTCAGTAATGGGTTAAGCCTCTAAACCTGTCAAATAGCACAGGGTTGACAAAACATACATCATCTTCTCACACACTGTTAATTCTGATAAGAATGGTGTGCATTACAGCAAGTGATAACCTGTATAAATTCCTAATACTAATACACAATGCAATGTAAATGTTTAAAGGGTTCACCCCAAAATCAAAAATACACATTTTCCCAGGCTATTTATCCATCTAGATTGGACGGTAGAGATTTCTGCCTCTACTCAAATATAATGGAACTAGATTGCACTTGTCTTGTGGTGCTCACAAAACTCAACAGCGCTGTCTTTTTCTCTCCAGAAATCATGAAATCAAGATAATCCAACAGACGCTGTGAGCAATTTCATGTCGGAACAATTTTCTTTCAACCAAACTACACCAGATCACCGCGCAGAAGGAAACACGCGTCTAATCAGGACAAGCAACCGAGCAACTCGCACCAAAACAATCTAGATGGACGAATAGCCGTGCAGTTGAGAGGAAAAATATGTATTTTTGATTTTGGGATGAACTGTCCCTTTAAGAATCAATAAAGCGCCTCTTTGTTGTTCTTTTCAGTTCACTTTAAATCAGTTTGCAGCAATGACAGATGTAAACAAAGAAAATACGGACACAAATGAAGTGAGATAAAATCATTTTTTAAAGCAAAAAAAACGCTAAAAGAAAGCAAAAAAACAACAACAAATACATGAATTTATGGCAAATGTCCACACATATCAAAGTGCAATTTTAAAGTGTGGAAAATGTGGAGGTTCTAGAAAAGGAAAAGAGAAGTGAAGGAAAAAGAAATAAATAAAAAAACAAAAAAAACACTGCTAAAGTGAGACAGAAAACAGAAAGATGACAGACTGTTCAGTACACACACAAAGCAAACTTTACATAGAGGTCAAAGTCCATGTGAAAATATACTACATAATACCACAATATGTCATTTCTGTCAAGCTTGTCAAACAGAGTGTGCCAGATCTTTGTTTTAAATTTCCAGATTGATGTACAGTACTGGTTCTGCTAAGATGCAGTCTCTCTATCTGTAGTCCAGGGATCATCTCACAAAGCTGCGTGTCCACTTTCATTTTCCACTCTTCCATTCTTATTGTAGTTTTTGGCCACCATCGTACCAAACATTTAAGTTTCCTCGAGCTTAGGCCAAGGCAGCAGACAAGAAAAATGTAATATTTCAGGAAGTATTATACGCCTTTTTATTTATTTATTTATTTTTGCTGATGATCTGCTTACGGCTAAATACTTTGCTGACCTAAAAATCTCTTTTTGAATAAGTACCTTAAAGCAATAGCTCAACATTTTTGTGAAATATGCTTATTCTCTTATTAGATGAGAAGCTCAATGCCACCCTAATGTCTGTGCAGTGAATACTTAGCTGGATCCAGTCGCTAGCTGGCTTAGCTTAGCACAAAGAAAGGGGGGAAACTGCTCGCCGTGTTCTGTCCATAGGTAACAACATCCACCTTTCAGCACCACTATAGCTCACCTCTTGACATATCTTTTTAAAATCATACCACAACTTCATTGTAGTCTAAGACTGAAAGTGTGTTTCTATCCACCTGTTTTTAGTGTGCATTGCTATTTTCAATTTCAAAACAATAACACATAACAACAGTTAACTAGGAAATGTCACTCAGTAGAGCGCGTACCTCCGCCAAGGCCCAACAGCCAACTTATTTAAGCCTGAGCACCAACTGCAGCAACTTGTGATGCTCTGTTAGTACCTTACTGAATCTCTATTAACTTAGCTACACATTGGTGGTAGTTGCAGGTTTCTAGCGCTATTTGTTACCGTACAGCAGCCAGGAAAAGACTTCCCCCCTATGAAAACACGTTTAAATCCGCTAGATCCGGATTTTTATTTGGATCTGCACTAAACTGTACACACTCATAGACACCAGCCCTCTAAACATGCCTGATTTAAAAAAAAAAAAAATCAAGATCCATGCATTATTCTATGGAAAATTAATGAAAATGTGGAAAAAATGTCCCATCTCGCAATGTTAAAGAAAGAGATAAAATAATTCCTGGATCCGCCCCTTTATCTGGAATCCGCGCCAAAGTTTAATGGGTTCTTCCTTGGCTCATGCCCCATTCTCTTGCCCCAAGTTTCGTGGGAATCCATTCAGTAATTTTTTGTGTAATCCTGCTGACAAACAAGCAAACAATCGAAAACATAACCTCCTTGGTGGTAGGTGATAAAACCCAGGAAATTAAAAAAAAAATAAAAAAATTCTTAAAATAAAGTTCCAATATCAGTGCAAAGGAAACAGACTTGGTGAATAAATCGTGATGAAAGATGTGATTTCATGTTCCACTGAACAGATAAAAGACAGAAACATAAGAACTTACATCACCTTGTTTCATCCTCTTCTTCTGCGATGGCCTCGGGGTCCCCAGCTGAATTAAAAAAAACCAAATCTGTTTATCTCGAGGCAGCCCCACTCCTATAACGCTGGAACGATGGAAACATACACTACTTTCAATTTTCTTTTGCCAATTTTCTGGAAATTCAGTTAAAAGTTTGAAGGCCCATTTTGCTCTGTATGTTTGTAGGGCTGTGGAGAAAATTGAGAAAATGTAGAATGGTTGGAGAAATTTGATGGGACGTAGAAAAACTAGTGATAACGACGAGTCCTAAGATTCTACAGATTCACCAGACATGTTGAACTTTGGCTTTTGACACCCCACTTCCAAACCACTGAAGGTCAAAGACCAGGAAAACATTTTGACCTCTTAAGTAATCGTTTCACAAAATAGAAGCAGCTCCCATTTGAGCTATAAAAGTAACCATTTGAACATTGACATCATTTGTTTGTTTTATCTTGAATTCCTTCAGTAACGGCATTTTGGGTGCTTTAGGGATGGAAAATGACTATTCCACAGACTTAAACTGTTCATTGTCATATAGTTAAACACTAAAGTTTGTGAGTGGGAATCCCAGCATGCCACACATACCATAGTATACCACCCCTGAGCTTCTTGTGTCTTCTTTCCCCACCAATTCAGAGGAACAAGACAAAACAGATTCGTGCATGTTTTCTCCTCCAACTGGATATTCACCAACAGACACATTCTCATACAAATACAGATAGACATATTGAACCCTTCTTTACATCTTAACACCACTTTCCCCACTCCGGTGGTTGTGGTTAAGATGAAGTGGTCTTAACAGCTCGCAGATGCTCACCATGTGCTGATGCTGGGCAGGTATTCAGGGTTGACTGCCCCTCACACCCACCCCCCACCCCCCGAGCTGCAGCGATTCACTGTGACAAGTTCAAAACACATGCTGGCGGGCGCTGCTCTGCTACATATAGAAAGAGAAAGGGCTGGAATCACATTTAGGTAAAATAAAAAGAGCCAAACTAACCATTTTGCACTGTTTCATCCAATTGGAACCCATGCTGAAAGAAGAGGACACAACTTCACTTGTCAATCAAACAATTTGTTTGTTCCCTAACCTTAACAAAGTGGTCTTTTTTTGGGTACAGCTTCAACTAAACTTTACCATAGTGATGGCAAATAAGAAAACACGTTCTGTAGGAATATATGCTGTGAGTTAATTTGGCTTTTTGAATCTGCGATAGCATAAAGCCAGATTCCATTTATTTACATAAACCTATTAAAGATTTTCTGTCAGAATGCTACGGTACATGCTTACACGCCATCTGCTGATTATCAACATCTGGGCTTATAGGTAATCTGTCAGCAGATATTATCAGGCATGTTCATCCCCGATCATCATGCTGCTGCTTTGGTCTGGCCCGGGCCACCAGATGTCAGGCATGTTGTAATATTAAACAGCATGCTTTAACACTGAATGGCAGAACACCTGCAGCAAAGGCAACTACAAAGAGGCTTCCTCTGACAGCATTTCCTCTCTTCTCAGCCTCCTACATGACCCCGGCACCATCTTGGAAAAAGATCGCAGCGACGCTACCCTGGACCGGGCGCCGGACCCTTGAGAGACCTTTACAGAGCGCACAGGCAGGCAGATATTGAGGCTGGAGTGATGGAGGAGAGCACAGTGCGCCTGCCTGTAAATCTTGATGAAGTTTTCCTTTCAGGAGAAGCACTTGAAGAGTAATATAGCAAACAGTGGTCAGAGGGCCAGGGGATGCAGCTGAGAGAGGGAGCAGCCAGTTGGCCAAGAATGATGTCTAGGAAATCCTTTCCTGAGACGACGCAACAGCCGGGGCCAAACTAGACACCTCTGAGATCCAAAAGTCAAGCAGACACTATGCCTTTACCCAACAGTCTGTCTGAATGTGGATTACTCTTGTAATGGTATACCCCATAAGTCTTGTGGATGACAAACACATAACACTTGAAACATTTTGAGAATTTCAACTATAAGCATCCTACTTGGCCTAACGTAGCCTCCTATTATTACTATTCCCACACCGCCGTGCTATTACTACTGCGGCGAATAATGATGACAATTGAGAAGTAACAGAGTGAAATGATGAAAGAGAAGAAAGACCTGGTCACACCAGAATGTAAAAAGGTCAAATTTAGCCAGAACGCGAATCCATTTTTGATTTTTGAACAAACTTACTTCACGTAAGAACATTTTGACATGCTTTTCCGACTATGGCAAGTCAAAAATTACACAAGCCGACAGCGAGCCATCTTAACAGTTCTGTCCATTGAAAACATGGAGAACTGGAGAGCTGTGTTGCACCATCACCTTTTATTTAACCTTCTCTGTTAGAGTATAATCTCTGCCACAAATGATCGTACAAATATACCTTTTACGTAAAGTTTGTGAGCTTTTTTTTAAAAGTCAGGACAGATTTATCTTACTAGCTGTCAGTTAGCAATGGATTGTTGTTACATTAGTTAGCTCCGCAATAGCTAGTTAGCTTTTTCCTTCTTCAGTAAGCCTTCATTGAATGAAATCAATCATTGTACAATTGTACATTGTACATGTACAATCAAACAAAATGGCCAGTAAAGAGAGAGAAAGAGGCTTGCAGATTTATTGTTGTTTATTGGTCTGGTGTGAGCAGTTACTGGCTGTTTTGGATGAATATTGCTGCTGTGCCTCTCTCTGGTGTGAATATAGTTAAGGCAAGAAGCTGAAAGAACTAGCAGGAAAAAAAAAAAAAGATTCAAATGCAGAGGATGAAGAGAGAGAACATAAAGATGACTGAAGAAGCAAAAAAAGAAATGAAATGTTTACGATAATAAAAAACTATTACTGTGGAAAAGCTGATATCCTGCACAAATATCAACAAATCTAAACTGTAACATAGCCTACAAGCACATTTGTTCGAGTCTACTCATAGAAAATACTGCCGGCTGTCTTCTCTGTTTAAACACTAAATACTTTTAGTGTAAATACTTAAATAAAACTAAATACTTAAATACTTCATGATCTGACTCAGAAAAAAAAATAGGTGCACCTCATTGGTTACACAAATGGGACTCATGTAAAACTAATTAGTATAACACACCCCTTGTTTGCTCACACCTGTGGATGGTGCATGTATACACTCGCGCAGTATGTGTGTTGGCCTGTTGTCTATAGGTGTGTCTCTCATTCTAGACAGTAAAACTAAATCAAACAAACCAATAAATGAATAAAACAGACGGACAAAATCATTTAATCTTTCACAAAAGCTCCTTAATACCATTCGGAACAAATCACAGATTAATGATTCGTAGTTTTGTTACGTCGTACAGCATACATTTTCAATTTTTTTTTTTTGATAAAAGATTTCAGGGATTTCACACTTAAATACTTTTTAGTGATATAGCTCGTACATATTTTGAAATCACTCAGTTTTGTCTGATTTGTTTGTTTATTTTTCACTGACAGAAAAAGACAGCTGGATATTTAAAACGAGGCTTATTTTACTGCATATTTTACGTATGTGTGGCACTTAATTCATACAGGGAGAGAATGTATGAGAATGTTTTTGTTAGTATTGTACAGATTATAGCTAACTACCACGTGTTTTAATGTGGCATTATTTATTATGTCGTATTTTAAAACACTTTTCATTTTATTGTATTTTTAGGGTGTCTTTTTTTTAACAACTGACCATATACATCAGATAAAAACAGCCTTTTAAACTGTAACTCCAGCTTTCTCTTTTTTAAACTATGCCAATCACATAAACAGTAAAATAAAAAATGCTGGACTCCAACTAATGATTTGTTTTAAAGTTTACATGAATTAATATATAAATTAATTCATTAATCATTCAGTACATAAAGTATCAAAAACATCTCCATTGGAGGAGGAATGTAGTTTAATCTTGCCAGTAGTAATGCTGAAACCATGCAATAAATTTAAATGAACAAAATTACTTACTGTCTAAATGCTAATAAATTGGTCAAAAATTTTAAGCATCATTTAATTTAAAAAAGTGCCATCGAAATCAAGATCTCTTTTGCACGAGTGACCTAAGGATACATTATACAGTGTATACAGGGTAACAAAAAGAAGAGGCAGTCACACAAGTCGTCATCACACATGGAAACACACTCATAAAATAACAATAACAATAAGTATTACAGTAAATATGTGCAAGTAGAATTTAAAAATCTCTGAGAAATGAAGGTCTTACTAAAGTTTATGTAACTTTTTAAGAACTCTATATTGCAATTTCTTGATTGAATTGCAATTTAAAAAGCAAAATAACAACATAATGCAATGAAAATATGTAGTATTATGGTACTGCTTGATACAGAGTGCATGGCATTTTGAGTGTGTCTTGATTCTGGTGAGTTTTATTTCATTTTGCCTTTCTACAGACAAAAATAAGGGGATTTATCAAAGAAAATGAGGGACGAAAGATGAGTTCAAGGGACCCTTTTTTGCATCTGTGTGTTCCATTGTTCAGCCTGTCCATTTCAAAACCTGTAGACTTTGAATAAAATGTCACGCCACGGAATCACCGGAGCCTTTTACGGAGGGTTTCAAGGTGAATGGAAGCCACAACCACTAGTCCTTTCACTGCCAAATGACTGTGGCTGAGCCCTTTCCTGGCTCGGTGAATTTGAAGGGGGCGGTAGCTTTAACCACAGAGTTAATTAGGTTTGTTTATTTGGGTAGAATTTACATTCAGGAACCCTGAGCACATCCTTTATGGAGACATCTAAGAAAGGGCAGAATTGTTAAGGAGGGGAAGCTAAGATCAAAGTTTAAATGTGCGGCTTTGTTGATAAATGAGGCATTCAAATGATGGGCTGACAGGCTGGAGTGCTTTGAATTTCTTACAAGGTCATCTAGGTGTCATCACATAGACAGACAGACAGACAGACAGATAGATAGATAGATAGATAGATAGATAGATAGATAGATAGATAGATAGATAGATA